>APFE031061475.1:36704-55609 GCA_000404065.3 Pinus taeda | reverse complement strand
GAACTTATGCAACATCAAGGAAAAGGTTGTAAGGTTCTTTTATTCATAAAGTTAATACAATCAAGTTTGTTTTTCTCAATGAACTGTCTCTAATGGTTTATTTTATGAGCTCCTTGATCTTCATAATGAGCATGTTTTGTTATATGTAGGTATGCTTTGATGTGTGCTTGTTTGTGTATGCAGGTTATTAAACGAGAACTGCTTGAAGCTGTTGGGATAAAACTGCCTCAAACAAGCATTGGACTGAGGTAGTGTCTGTTACACCTCTTGGTATTCATTAATGAATTGAAACATGTTTAGAGAAAAGTAGATTTGCTTGTGCTCTTTGTTGCTAGATATCATTAGATACTAGGGAGATCGGTCTTGTCCGCAAGAACAATTTATCTGGCCAACACTCATGAGCAAGCATGTAGAAAGTTAGCCAATAATAAAAATTGTGAAAATATGGTGGATGTGAAGTTTAATGGATGATTAAGAGGTTAATTAATGAAGTGGGAAGGTGCCTGATTATCGTTGGTCAGTCCACCAACCACGGGAGGCAAGTCCCTCTTGCCCCATGAGAGCCTACAATTAAATGATGCATGGGTTTAGGTGCAATGACCATTGATATAAATTTGATCATTTTTTGTTGCGTCATTGGTTCCATGAGGGAGCTTTAACACTCAGGCATATTTGAGTGCAATGGGTCTAGATAGTCGTAAGATCAACATGGATTGAATGATTGAGAAATGTCGAGTATTGTGACCACATTTAAAACTCATGCCATTCGTGTTGTGAGCACACTCGTGAGTTTTTGGATCAAGTCTTTGCCAATGATCAATTGGGAAATGGAGCAATCATTAAACACATTGTGGTTTCGAGAAGGAAAAAAACATGCTAGTTTAGGATACAATGCATGATTATTGGTCGTCGATCTCTGATTAAGTGGGATCTACCCTACACACCTTATCATTCTTTATGAAGGGCTTCTTATCCTTCTATTTGAGTTTGAGATATGGGGTACTTAGAAAAAATAGAAAATGGGGTGGGATTTTATCCCAACACCCACAAAAATCCCTCAAATAGTCGATCTGGTTCCCAACACTAGGAATTTGCATTAAATGACAGGGAATACATTCCTAGATTTTCTCAACCAATGGAGCTCCAAAATTTGTGCAATAATTTCATAATATCCCATTATTTTATTATCCAATATTGATCCTACTGTAGTAGGGAGCAAGTCCCTAGATTATCTCCTCCTCCAAATCTTCATAATCTGCCCAATTTTCTCATAATATTCTACAAAAATAAATAATATTAGGAAAAAATATGCAATTATCTCTTAACCTTCCTAATGAACATATTAAAGCTAAAAAACATTATTAAGTGTAGAAATAGAGGTTTAATATAGCCTTCATGTGCCTAAGAAAGGTTAGATGGACCTTAATTTGTGTCTAATTTAGAGGTCCATCACCTGATACCCATTATTCTATGCAAACTCCAAAAAATAGAATATACTCCTCACATATCCTCTGCTAATGTATGAAATACATCCTCAACATATCTTGAAGAATCTTGTTGACCTTGTTATAAGCCATTTTGTCACATATTTTCAATAGGCCTAAAACCCAAATCAATCAACATCGTTGAACACTTTCTCATAATCCTTTTACAAATATCTAAACATTATTTCTCCCATGTTTTTATCCCCATCACATCTTGAATGCCTATTCAGCTGCAATGGTTGCTCGTTTCATAACTAAGCATATGCGCTGATCATTGGATGTTTCTCTACTCAACATGTGCATTGATTCTAGAATTTCGGGAAAATTACAAAATATTTTCGAATCTTCTTCTTCCTGAAGCTTCTAAGGTTTTTTAACCATTTATCATGGATAAAGATCTCAAATTCCTATCTGATCCTACTTTAGTGGTCTTATCTATTATCCCTAGATCTTATCTTCCCTCATATGTGAATCTCAAGCCTAGATTGGTAAATCCTAAACTACCACTTTTACCCTATAAATTTACTCCCTCCCATAGATTTAGCGTTGGCTTTTGGAGATTACTAGGTTGGATTTTGGGGATTGCTAGTGCCCTCATGATGATGCTTTGTGCTTAATAAATCCATCCATTTATGCATTAGATTTGAGTTTGAAGGTTTTTCTTTATGGAAAGGAAGGACAAGTCAATTGGGGAGGCATCTATAAAGTCAGCTTTTGTATATGGTTGTAACTCTCTCCTCTATTTATCAATATAAAAACAACTTTGTTTTCATATACGTGTGTCATGTTGATGCTTATGTATTTCAATGCCATGTTGACTCATTGATTAAAGATATTGGATTATGCTATGTGGATATTGTAGTTCCATTACTTGTTTTAGTCATTATTGCAGGTTCCATTTATAGTGTGTGGAGCTAGAGTTGTAGCTTACCAGCCAAGGAGAACTGGTGGACCTATTATAAATTCCAGGTATGTCCCTTTTCCGTATTCTAATCTCTCTAAGGAAAAAATGGATCATTTTCCCCTCTATTGTTATAGATCAGACCACTAGATCTAGAGAGTTCATTTTTGTCTGTAGAAGTGAATTTTCCATATAACAGACCCTCTCTGTTTGTCCATGTTTCTACAGATGATAAGGTGTACCAAAATCCAACTCTATCCCCAAACCTGCAAACAACTCCTTCCAAAACTTGGAAGTAAGTTTTTCATCTCTGTCTAATATAATCTTCTTGGGAACACAATGCAACCTCACTATCTCCTTGATGAAGATCTGAACTACCTCACTAACTGAATTAGTAGACTTCGCTGCAATGAAATGAGATACCTTACTCAACCTATCAAACACAACCATGATGGAATCATTTTGTCTTGATGTCCTCCACAAACTTGTAATGAAGTCCATGGACATGACCTCCCATTTCCACTTTGGATTTGGAATAGACTACAAAAAATGAGTTGGATGCTTAACATTTTCTTTTACCTGCTGACAGTCCAAACATCTAACAAAAAACTTAGTCGTGCCTATTTCTTTAAATTCGTCCAATAGTAGAACTTCTTAATTGTTGTAAATGTCTTTTGATATCTTGGGTCACCTGAATACGACTTCATGAAACTCCCTCAATATAAGCTTCTTGAGCTCACTGTTATCTCAAAAATAAATATTATTCTTGAATCTGACTAAGGCATCTGTCGTGAGATGATACTCCTAATCCCTATCACTTTCACCCTGCTTCTCTAACCTATACCTTAGCTGTTGGTACATGTCATCATGCTACGATGCATGAAAGATCCACTCCTATAAATCTATCCCATAAGAACTCAAAATTGAAATGTGATTCATCTACACCCTTCTACTAAGAGCATCTGCAACTCTATTCTCCTTTCCCTTGATGTACCTGATCTCTAAGTCAAACTAAATAAGGGTAGCCAACCATCTAGTTTTCCTTGCATTCAAATTAGGTTGGTCAAACAAGTACCTCAGTCCACTATCATCACTGATCAGAATAAACCTCTAGCCAAGAAGATGACGCCTCCACATCTTCAAGGCATGAATGATAGTTGCCAAATCAATATCATGAGTCACATAGTTCTGCTCATGCTCATTAAACTTCCTTGAACCATAGCCTACCACTTGTACTTCCTACATCAAGACTCCACCAAGTCCTCTCTTGAAAGCATCTGTGCATAATACGAACTCCTTATTAGGATATGTAATTTTTAAAACTAGAGCATTTTTAAGCAAATGCTTTAACTCCTCAAAACTAGATGCACACAAGTCCTCATTCCATTAAGAAATATTCCCTTTTCTCTACAAAGATGTAATAGGATAGGAAATTTGGGAGAAGTTCTTGATGAACCTCCTATAATAGCCCACTATTCCCATGAATGATCTGACCTCACCCACATTCATAGGAGCTAGACACTCCATAATAGCTTTAATCTTTTCTGGGTCCACTGATATCCCTTCCTTGAAAACAACTTGTCCAAAGTAATGAATCTGATACTAAAAGAAACTACACTTGTTGAGCTTGACATACAACTGATTCTCTCTCAACAATCTTAATTTTGCTTCCAGGTGCTTTGTTGCTCTTCTTCATTCTTAGAATATATCAATGCATAATCAATGAACATTATCATAAATTTGTCCAAATACCTACACAACAGAATGTTCATCAAACACATGAAAGTAGATAGAGAATTAGTAAGGCCAAATGGAACCACCACAAACTCATAATGCCCATACCTGGTTCATAATGCTATCTTGTAAATGTCTTCTTCTTTGATGTGCACCTGATGATATCCTAATCTCAAATTAATCTTTGAAAACACTACTGCTCCCTTCAACTGATCAAACAATTCATCAATCTGTGGTAAAGGATACATGTTCTTGATAGTCACCTTGTTCAAATGCATGTAATTAATGCACAAATTGAGAGTATCGTCCTTCTTATTTACAAATGACATTGGTGCACCCAAAGGTGATACACTTAGCCTATTGTATCCCTTATCAAGAATTTCCTTAAGTTGGAAATTTAATTCCACTAACTCTGGAGTACTCATTTTATACGATGTCTTAGATGTTGGTGTTGCTCCTCATACCAACTCAATAGAGAAATCCACTTCCCTATGAGGAGGAAAATATGAAATCACTACAAGAAACACATCTTAAAATTGCTACAAACTATATACCTCTTTAGGACTTCATCATCCTAAACAGCCTTCCCTTTGTCATTAGAAATATGAACTACAAACAATACACATCCTTTCTTGTAATTGTGTTTTCTATGCATAGTTGTAACCATTCTCATTGTTTTTAGGCTTCTTCTTTCCCTATAGGACTTTTATTTCCCCGTCATCATCCAAACACTCACTAGCCTTGTCATAGCAATACACCTTAGTCCTATGAATGTACAAACAATCCATGCCCAAAAGCATACCATATGATCCCAATGGAAGCACATTTAGATGTGCTGATGTAGGCATACCATTCAGGTCAAATGAACAATATATCACCCAATGGTGAACTCTTCTCTCGATCCCTGTAGCCAACTACACCAACCAATATTATGCATGCACTTCTTCATTCAAGCAACACTTATCCACCATATCAGGTGTTATATCAACGATCAATCAAAATAGAAATAAATTGATCACAAAGCTTACCTTCCATCTCAATAATGTAGGTTTTAACCCCGTACAGAAATTACCTGCATACGAATTCTTAGAAAAGAAAATAAACAATGCAAGAGCATAACACATAAAACACATATACACGGGGATTTTCCCCTGGATCCAAAAACTGGGACTACCAGCTTGATTTTTCATTATGTTCCTTTCAATGTTACAATACATATTTATACATGCCGAAGCATCCAATACCATGGACCGAAAACCATCGCATCCAAAACCATGGACCAAAAACCATCGCATCCAAAAACATGGACCGAAAACCATCACATCCAAAACCATGTGTGAAAACCATGCACAAAACCATAGGTAGGTCCGCCCAATCTAATATAGGGTCCAAAAAAAAAAATCCTAGGGTGCTGCCCCAGACCCCATAGAGGGGGGCTACCCAACCCCCTCAAATCCCTTCTGACTCCCCTGCTACATAATTGATGCAATGAAGGGGCGGCTCTGAACCCCCTCTAACCCCCAGTTAACTACGTGGGCTAGTCGTGGAAGGAATATAACACAACCCAACATTCTCCCACTTGTTGTTTTCTTTCCACAGGAAGACACAAGAGAGCTTAGTCATTTATTCAGCCCTACAATGCCCATTGTTTCTCTATACCAAGAGAACTTCTCAAGCTCACAGATTTTGTCAATGCATCTGCAGTGTTCTTCAAAGTGTCCACCTTTACCAGCAACACCTTTTTGCCTTCTATCATATCCCTCACAAAGTGATACTGAACATCAATGTGCTTTGTCTTTGAATGTTAAGCAGGGTTCTTTGCCAAGAAAATTGCACTTTGGCTGTCACAATCTATCCTTATAACTCCCTGTACTAACCCCATACTTGAACACAATCTCTGCAACCAAAATACTTCCTAGCTTGCATGAGTGGCTGCAATGTATTCTTCCTCTATAGCTGATAGTGCCACTACAGATTGTTTCTTACTCATCCAACTGACTGCACCTCCAAATATGTTAAACACATACCCACTTGTAGATCTTCTCTAATCCCGATCTCTAGCCCAGTTTGCATCAACAAAGCCACGGATATCCAAAACTCTATCCAATCCTCGTCTTCCTTGGTAGCACAAACCATAATCACTAGTGCCATGCAAATACCTAAAAACCTGCTTCATTGTTGTCCAATGCTCCTTCCCTGGTTTTGACATAAACTTGCTCAATAGTTCCACTGCATGTGAAATGTCTTGTCTGGTACAGACCATCGCATACATCAGGCTATCGATTGCACTTGCATATGGAACATGGCACATATCCTCTTCCTCTTCTTGTGTCTTGGGACACTGTTCAATAGATAATTTTACACCTATAGGAATAGGAACCTTCATCGGTTTACTATCCTGCATATTAAACCTCTGCAGTATTGTCTCAACATACTTTGTCTAGTTTAACCAGAGCTTCCTCTTTTCCTAATCTCTCTTAATTTCCATGCCCAAAATATAGTTTGCAACACCAAGATCTTCCATGTTGAATTTGGAGGACAATTGGGTCTTCAAATCCTGGATAATTTCTTTGTCATTTCCAACCAGCAACATATCATCCACATACAAGACCATATAAATAACGCGGTCACCAATTAATTTAAAATACACACAGTGATCTGCCTTGCTTCTAGTGAAGCCAAGTCCCCGTATAAATGCATCAAATTTATGATACCACATCCTTGGCAACTGTTTTAACCCATACAAAGACTTCTTTAACTTTCATACCATTTCTTTCCTACCCTTCACCACAAAGCCTTCATGTTGCTTCATGTAGATCTCCTCTTCCATATCGCCGTGAAAAAATGATGTCTTCACATCCATCTGTTCTACCTCAAAATCAAAAGCAACAGCAACAGATAAAAGTAATCTAATAAAAGATACCTTGGCAACAGGAGGAAAAATATCACCAAAATCAATTCCTGGAACCTAGGAATAATCTTTTTCTACCAACTGAGCTTTGTATTTCTCCACCTTTCCTTCTATGTTTGTCTTCTTCTTGAACACCCATTTGTTTCCAATGGGTTTCCTTCCAACTGGCAACTCCACCAAATCCCAAGCCTCATTTTTGTGCAAAGATGCCATTTCATCAAACATGGCCTCTTTCCAGAGTTTTCCATCCTCTGAATCTACTGCTTCCTTCACATTTCTGGGATCATCATTAGTAATAGATAAAGAAAAATTTGAACAGAAAGAAGATGGACTATACCTTTCTCGCTGCCTTCTTTCTCGAACTGATCCTCTCACAACTAGAGTTTGTGGCTCTTCATCTTCTAATTCCTTTTCTGTCATGGAGTTTGATTCTTCCTCCTTTAGCTCAAAATCTATCTTCTCAGGTTCCTTTGATGGGACTTCATGTTTAATAACATTTTTCACCTCTCTGAACATCACATCTCGGCTATACACAACCTCCCTTATTACTGGGTTCCAAAGTTTATAACCCTTTAAACCATCCTTATACCCAATAAAGATGCACTTTTCAGATTTACTATCCAACTTTGTTCTTTTCTCCTTTGGAACATGTACATATGCATCACATCCAAATACCCTCAGATGTGAAAGAGAGGGTTTCTTACCATTCCATACCTCTTGTGGAGTCTTATCCTCCAACGTTGATGAAGGTGATCTGTTGACCAGGTAACATGTTGTCTCCACTGCCTCTGCCCATAATTCCTATCCTAACCCAGCACCACTAAGCATGCTTCTTGCCCTTTCCATCAATGTATTTTTCATTCTTTCTGCGACTCCATTTTGCTCAGGTGTGTATGGAGTAGTCGTCTGTTGTGCTATACCACACTTCTTACACAATTTTTCGAATTCCTTGATGCAAAACTCTCCACCATTATCTGTCCTCAATACCTTTATCTTCTTCTTTGTCTGGTTTTCCACCAGAGCCTTAAATTCTTTAAACCTATCAAAGACTTCAGATTTCTTGTTAAGGAAATATATCCATGTATTCCTTGAGAAGTCATCTATAAATGATACATAGTACACAAACTTACCCAGTGATGAAACATTCATAGGTCCAAACACATCACTATGCACAAGCTCTACTATTTGTTTCACCCTCTTACCACCAGAGGGGAAACTCACCCGATTCCGCTTCCCATATACACAATTTTCACAAAAATAAAAATCCAAAGAGATATTATTCATACCTTCTACCATACCTTTACCATGAAGTATTCGAAGGCCCATCTCTCCAATATTTCCAAGCCTTTGATGCCATAGCATGGTATTTTCTCCAGAGACCACTAGATTTTCTTCTCCACTTCCAAGAACCACAAAATTGTTGCACCCATCAACAACAATGCTACCTTCCAGCTTGTACAGAGCTCCAATCTGAACTCCCTATATCAACACCAGTGCTCCCCGAACCATCTTGCAGGTATCTTTCTCGAACATTATTTTTACATCTACATCATCCAACTTGCTTACAAAAATCAGATTTATGGCCAATGCAAAAATATGCAGAACACCTGGAAGTGTTCTAACCCTTCCACCTTGCAACTTCAACTTTACTTTTCCGCAGCCAACGATTCTAGCCTTCTTGTCATCCCCCAAGAAGACATCACCACCATCATATTTCTCACACTCACATAACCATTCTCTATAAGGAGTGAAGTGAAAGGATGCACCTAAGTCAATCAACCATGCCTCATGATCTACATGTGTACTTGAAGAAGCCAAGTACACATCCCCACCTTCATCTGAGGTGGTTTTTGCCTCTACAGAAGGAGCATCATGAGATCCATTTCCTTTGTCAAGAGCTTTAAATTTATAGTCCCTTTTGTAGTGCCCTTCCTTTCTGCATTTCCAGTACACCACCTTTACAGGTTTTCCTGGAGATTTAGATCTCCCTCTAGATTTAGATCTCCCACTCGATGACTTATTTTTGTTTCTATTATGGGACCATCCTCGTACAAACAATGCATCACCATTCTAACTCTCCATATTTTTCCCTCTCATATTTGTTTGGTCAATTTAGTGTGTCCTAAATTGCTATATAAATTGTCAATATGGGAATCGTAAACTGCTAAAGTGAAGTGTACTATATATGCAAGATAACTGTTTTCTTATTTCTTTGTCGTTTTTAGTTTTTTTTATTTGTTTTTGGATTTATCTTCTTGTTGATTCCCTACAATCTATTTGGTTTTGTTATATTCTTTCCACGACTAACCTACGTAGTGAACCGGTGGGTTAGAGGGGGGGCGGAGTGTAGAGCTATAACTAGGGTCTCCCACACCTCTAATTATCCCACATTAATAAGTCAATCGGGGAACGTTTTGTTATTGCAAAGAGTAGCTCAATCCGAGGCTATTCCTCCGAGTAATGCTTAGTAGTATAGCATTCAGGAAATAAAAGAGTAAAAAGATGCTAAACTACAACTAAATTACTCCAAAAAGATAGAATCACACAAGACAGCTTATCAGTCAAGGGTACGGAAGCGATAACCCATCCCTCTAGAAACTAATGGAAAGGAAATTAGAGCATGGACCATAGGTCTGGGAGCTAGGTAGCGACCGCTGAGGCTCACTATAGCCTTAGACCTTCTCTCACACCAAAACAGCGAATGCAAGTGAATGGAACGGCATCAAGTAAAATGGAACAGCAAATAAGAAATGGAACAACAGTAAATGGAACAGCAGTGAATGGAACAACAATCAAAAGAACTAAATGTTGTGAGTTAGAACCAAACTTGCTCTATTGTACCAAACTCACACTCTGCAATGAAATAACACTCTTCTCTCTTAAAGCAAACTGGATGGAATATACTTTATGGAACAACACTCATCGATGAATTATGGAATGGCAGTAATCGACCATATATGCACACCTCGCATTAATATAGTAATCTGACAATTAAGGATAATACAACTATGTTTCCAAATAGAATAACATTACTTTCAGATTCCAATAATCGGGATTTAAAATGAATCAAATGACAGTAATATTCAATACAGACGCTCTGTAACAGAAATAACTGGTTGAGACTAAAAGCATGTGATCAACTCTGAAAAGATCCAATTATACAATGCAGAGTCATTACACAGATTTCCTGAGAAAAACCATTAATGCATTAATCGTAACAGAGCATAGCATAGCATATGAAAGGTATATCAGATTACCGAGTAATAAAGATAAGCAAACCACGCATAAATCAAGTTATAATGATACAAAAGCAAGTGTCCTCGGAGCCGGGCCCTTAGCTTCCAATGGTACACCGCCTTAGATTACTCCAGACGCAAAGATGAAATAAACACCAAGTCTTTTGTATTAACGCATCAACAAACGTACAGTAAACCAGGTCTCAGTGAGACTCGATGATCAAAGTTTGTCTGAAATTGAAAATTACAAAAAACAAAGTCCTTTTGCTCAACGATGTTGTTCCTTTATATAAAAGTAACAGCGGGGATATCTAGGTAACAAAAATAAGTAAAACAGCGATCCCTCAGGATCAAAGATCCTAAGGGATTCGCCAAGCCGTTAATCCTTTACTTTTCTTTCCCTCTTTCGCCGAATTGGTATCCCTTCTTTCTTTCCTGGGTTATTCTGCTTTGATCTTCTCAATCTCGTTTGCATATGGTTCCCTTCTAGAGGGACAGCAGTTATTCCTCCTCTGTCTTTCCCTTTTGAGCGGCAACTCTTCGTTTCCACCTTTCCCTGTATAGAAAAATGACAATTATCAACGATTAAGCTTCCCATGTTAATTCTTACACATTTTATTAAAATTCTTGATTTCTTTGAGTTCATAATGCAGAAAAGGTTACAAATGTTACTGAAAAGCCACTAAATTGTTTGTCAAAAGCATACCTTTCAAGTGCTCCACACACCCCCCTGCTTACCTTGTTTCATGCCCTCATGAAAACATTATAGTTGACATGCAAGGCGGTAAGGGAATAGGTCGGAGAGGGAACCTCGTGAGGAGGCCTACAACCGTGATGAGCAACTAGATCATCAAAGAACTGATTTATTTGACCTGCAGACATTTCATACAAGGCCTGATATCTGGGTGCAGGGTGCCAAATGATTGGACTACGAAATTGATACCCTAACCAAGATGGCCCTGCTTGCAGAATACGTTCCGCATAAAGGTTCAATCGACTAGCAGCCAGCTCAAAATTCTCGTATTTGAATGGTTCCCTGAGCTAGATGTTTGGGCTAGAAGTTCGGTATCGGAATTTTGCAGCATTGATGGCAAGGTCTTTAATAGTCAGAAAATATTGCAGACTATGTCGGATCAGGTCTTCGTACATGGGTCCTAATATCTCGATGACACCCGGGGTCCTCATAAGGTTCCTATGCTCTCTCCATAGCATCACTGGGTCTCTAGGCTCGGCTCTCACCCATAATTCTAGGCTATTTCCCTGTCTCTGAAAGGTATTATAGGCTCTAAGCCATTTCAGCTGATTAACCCCAAATGAAACGAAGGCTTGCAATTGTATGTCACCAACAAAAGGGTCGGGATTTAACTCAGTTTCCTGGTCTAGCACGAGGTTGTGCAAGTAAAATTCGCACAATAATCTTTGAACCTTAATTCCATAATGCTTGCAACAATCTATCAAATCATTAACAGTATTGATTTGTATAGGGGCACCCGCCCTAACAGCTTTTATTTTTAATCGTAAATATCGTTCAAGCAAAAATAAAGCATAGTTTTTAGCAGGGGCCCTACAGGTCAAAGCATCATTATACAATGAACACATAGTGTCCATCTGATTAATAACAATATCTAATCGACGAGTTACCTTGGCAACCTTTTCTTGCTCCTTTTGCCATCTTTCAAAGGCCTGGATCTCGAACTGACTAATATCCCGAAGTTGCTGTTGTAACTCTTCGTATTTCTCTCGGGGGACTGTTTGTTCTCTCAGTTGTTCAGCTTCTTACTGAGCTTGCTTCATCATCTTGTGCAAGGTTCTTGTTTTTGGATCCTTTTTCCATAGAGCCGTAGAGGCCGGGAATTTTACCTGAACCTTTTTGTTATGCTATTTCGAGTTCAAAACCCGAATTACCCCTGAGTGTGGTGCTTCTGTTTGGGTCTTCTTACTCTCTTTTTCTTTCTTAACATGAATGAAAGGTTGTTGTGGTCCCCCTGTTATTGGAACATCTTGTTGTTCTTCTACCTCAATTGGAATGTTAGTCCGTTCTTCAGGGTCAATTGGAACAACAGTCTGTCCCTCAACGTCATTTGGAACAACAGTTTGTTCTTCAATGTCATTTGGAACAGTAATCTGTTCTTCAATGTCATTTGGAATAGCATCAGGTCTTCCAATGGGGTTTCGACCAACAGAGTGGCTATAAGTCCGTTGTCTTCTTGTCCTACGGGATTTTGCTGTAGTGGCCCTTGTTCTTTTCCTTGTGGTCCTTCGTATCCTCAGGTTGGATTTCAAAATCCGAATCTATTGTCGGAGCTTGGCTATAGTGTTCAACAACCTCTATTGTTTCCTCTTTAATTTCTTAATCTCTATTGTCTCAGCAGAGGGTTTATGACTGGCCCTTAAATCTGCTCCTACTCCATCTAGAATTTCTTCTGGTGTCTTAGGAACAGATTGTTCCTAATTGGTGTCTCTTATTTCCTCCTCATGAACGGGCAGGTTTTCTTCTCCTGCCTTTTTTGCATGTGATTTATCAGGTGTTTCTTCCTCCGGAGGTCCGTCAGGGAGGCCTGCTGTGCTGGAGGGTTGGCCATACTCCCCCATATTGGCCAGGATTGCAGCCAATTCCTCTTCACCCACAGGGTCCCGCAGCGGGCTGCCCTCCGGCTATACTACTTCCTCCTCTTGATTGGACTGCTTAGTGACTGCCTTGGAGTGTTCAGCTTCTGTTTCTATTCCAGAGTGCTCGTCTCCTTCCTCGACTCCTTCTCCAGCTGCCCAGCCTCGGCCCCAGATTGGTCAGCATTTTCTTTGGAAGGTCCTCCTTCTGGTTCTGGGGGTTCGTCCGTAATCTCAATTGGCTGGCTAGTGGTCTCCTGGATCTTTTCCAGCCTCCCTCGTATCCGGGTCAGCCGTGATGATTTCCTTGGTCTCTCAGGTTGTTCGGGTGTACCAGCAACATGTTTTTCTGCTACCAATTCTCTGGGTTCTTCCGGTCGTTCCGGTGTATTAGAGGAATGTTTTCGTTTTGGAGCAACATGTTTTTCTGTTGCCACTTCTCTGTGTTTTTCTGATCGTTCCGGTGTGCTAGAGGAATGTTTAGGTTTTGGGGATGGTGCAGCCAATCCCTCCGTGATCATTGCAATGAGCTCCTCCCAGCTGCTCTGCTGTTGAGAGAGGCTATGGCTCACTATCAATCGAATCAGTCCATGGTGGCTAACAACTGTTTCTATGTGCTGTGCCTTTTTCAGGCTTCGGGCCGCATCATGTAATAATGAATTTAAGAGTGCAGGCAGATTTACAAAACATTTTTCTTTCAAAATAGCTAAGAGTTTAAAATGACGTGGTCTTACCACGTCTTTCCTCCCTTCGCAAGTGATGTAGCTCTGCACTATCTTTGCTAATTCCATCCAGGGTTCCCCTAACGTTGCCAGCAGAACTCCCTTCCCCTTGACTGTCAAGCTTTGGCCTTCATCCTGGAAAATCTCCATGATCTTTTGTAGTCTTTCTTTCTTCAGCGTCCATACGGGTCAGACAGCTGGTAGTCCCGAGACTTCTGCAATGATATCATCAGTGACCGCTATCCATCTTTCTCTTACTATGGAGTAGTTCTCTTGCAAATTTTACAGGAATTCCAATGCCATTGTTTCATTCGATTCTCGTAGGCGACTGAAATAATTCAGCCACCCTGCCTTTTCCAGGATCTCCTGGGCAGTAACGGAGACTGTCAACTCCTGAGGTTCGCTTCGGACTGCCTTTCCCCCCATAGTTCCACTCAGAATTCTCAATGGAACAGCAACTGCCTGTGCTGTTTGAGACGCAGAGAGGGTGATCGTCGCAAAGTTTTGGAAAAGAACATAGAGCATGCAACAAAAAAGGATCGTGGATGGAAATTTCCGTAAAATAGAATTATCATACCGTTAAACCATGCCATAACTTCGTACATTATCTTCCCCGAATGGTGTGCTGACACGTAATTCGTGGAGTAATGAAGTTACCTTCCCCCCCCATGATCTGATAGGTTGTCCCCAGCCATCAAATAGAGGAGCAGCAGCCATTCAGAAACCATGTCATAAAGGAACAACATATGAAATTATGTCACGTTTTAGATAAACAACAAAATACCGAAATCGAGGCAAAAAGGTGGATCGTGTTTTACATAAGAGCCTGCGTGATATGATGGGAGGCCGGGGGATGGGACGTCTGTCAAGCGTACGAAATCTCTAGCGGTCATTGTCAGTTCTGTTGCCATGATTGGTGGTAATGAGTATTCATGCGATGTATACATCGAGGCATAAAATATGATCTATTCATAGGATATAAGAGACGAAGAAGTATTGATATCATACCTATTGGTGTAACCATTACAACTTCAATACCATTAACAGAGCTCTGCTGCCAACAGGTGTTCATAACCTTGGCAGAGTTGTTTATTTCACCCCCGGAACCATGATCCTTTATGTATTTTGAAGAGAATTTTGTCAAAATGTAGGCCATTATGCTGGCTTGATAACCAGGTAGCCATAATTCCTTTCACAAGGTAGGTGCGAAACGTGGGTAGGTCGGCTCGTGATGAGACCCCCCGTTCCAAGGTTTGTTTATTTACTGTACCTTTGGACCATATCCCTTGTGTGGTGGCTATAATGGGAATGCCACTTCTCTTCCATCCTTATGATCATGGTAGGCTGGCTCTTGATGAGACCCCCTATCCTGCATTTGACAATTGATAATCCATATTTACCTTTTTTGCTTTTGCAGAGAACCTTTTCTTATCTATTTCCACATAAGGGTGGTTCAGCACTCCTTAAGAGTGGGGAATGGTGGAAGAAGTCTTATCATCCCAACAGGAAGATATAAATCCTCTGCTCTTACCCCTAGGTAATAATCAAAAAAAGAATTTTAGGGAAATCGTCATGATAAAGATCACCAACCAGAGCAACGGTAATAAGACAATGACAACGAAGATAAGAAGTAAGTGTGTCCCTCCTCTTGTCCTCTTATCAATACTAGGCCTTATAAAGATAGTGATTTATGATCTGCTGACTTCGGTATGTCATGATTTATGTTCATTGCATAAGTCCATAGCTTTATCTTAAAGACTGGGGAGAACATGGGTGCAAAGCATCCTCAATATCATCGAAAGAGAAAAAACATGCCGATGGTGTTCCTCAGAGAAGAATCCATGCAAACAAATACTTGAGATGCCTTTTCTTTGAAAGGAACAGCAGAAAATCACAAATGTTGTTCCTTTTGAAAAGGAAGAGCAGAAAATCACGAATGTTGTTCCTTTTTTAAAAGGAATAGCAGAGACACACAAGTGTTGTTCCTTTTGAAAAGGAACAACAAAAACACACAAATGTTGTTCCTTTTGAAAAGGAACAGCAGAAACACACAAATGTTGTTCCTTTTGAAAAGGAACAGCAGAAACACACAAATGTTGTTCCTTTTGAAAAGGAACATTAGAAACACACAAATGTTGTTCCTTTTGGAAAGAAACAACGGAAACACACAAATGTTGTTCCTTTTGAAAAGGAATAGAAGAAACACACAAATGCTGTTCCTTTTGAAAAAGGAACAACAGAAAATCACGAATGTTATTCCTTTTGAAAAGGAACAGCAGAAACAAAACAATGTTGTTGCTTTTGAAAAGGAACAGCAGAAACACGCAAATGTTGTTCCTTTTGGAAAAGGAACAACAAGAACACGACAATGTTGTTCCTTTTGGAAAGGAACAACAAAAACACAACAATGTTGTTCCTTTTGGAAAACGAATAGCAAGAACACAACAATGATGTTCCTTTTGGAAAAGGAATAACAAGAACACAACAATGTTGTTCCTTTTGAAAAGGAACAACAAAAACACAACAATGCTGTTCCTTTTGAAAAGGAACAGCAAAAACACAACAATGTTGTTCCTTTTCAAAAGGAACAGTAGAAACACGCAAATGCTGTTCCTTTTGGAAAAGGAATAGCAAGAACACGCAAAATACAAAAATCAAAAGAAAGATCAATGAAAATGTTAAGAAAACATATATACAAGAACTTATGTACAAGTTATAGAAAAATGAATTCCTTACTGAATTATAGGTGAGGAAGATTTTGCTTCCTCTCCTAAAATTTCCATATTAGTGTCTTGACGTAGCTGCTGACAGAAGGATTCCCAAGTGAGTGGCTTTTGATAGAGACGAACTCGGTGGCCATTTACCTTGAATGCATATCCAAAACCGTCAATTGTGATCAGAGTGAGGGTCCCATTATCATGTACTTTCTGGATTTCGTATGGTCCCAACCATCGAGTCTGAAGTTTCCCCGGGAAGTCCTGAAACCGAGAGTCATATAACAGAGCCCAGTCTCCTTCATGAAAGACTTTGTTCTTGATGAGTGCATCATGCCATTTAGCTCGCTGTTGTTGAATAAGTGTTGTATTCTGTAATGCAGAGAGCCTGATTTCGTCCAATTCATTAATCTGCTGTAATTGCTTGATTTGTGCCTCACTTAGATCTAGGCCGACTTCCTGTGCAGTTCGTAGCCTTTGGATTTTAAATTATATGGGGAAAATAGGTTGTTTTCCAAACACTAATTGATAGGGTGAATAACCTGTGGTACTTCTCCATGTGGTTCTATAAGCCCACAGTGCTTCAGGTAATCGGGCGGCCCAATCACGCCTATGTGACGCAATTGTTTTTGTTAAAATTGATTCTATTACCTTGTTGCTACTTTCTACTTGCCCATTCGCCTGCGGGTGATATGGGGTAGTAATTTTATGTTGGACGTGATAATTGTTAAGTGTTGCAGCTAATTTATTTCCAGCAAATTGTGGTCCTCCATCTGTAATTATTTCTCTCGAAAGTCCATAACATACAAACAAATGGAACAAGAACTGTATTACATAATCTTTTGTAGCTCTGGGTAACGATTCGGCCTCAACCCATTTGATGACATAGTCTGTGGCCACCAAGATATATGTTCTCTGATTTGATGTTGGGTTGATGGGTCCAACGAAATCAAGATCCCATCGTTCAAATGGCTCAATGACTAATTGTGGCCTCAAAGGCATTTCGTCGGCTTGACCAGGTCGTCCTGCTCGCTGGCAGCTATCACAGGCTTGGGCAAATTTCTTCGCATCTTTGAAAATTGTAGGCCAATAGTATCCTGTCTGCAATACTTTATGTGTTTTTCTTTTTTCAGCAAAGTGTCCCCCACATGGTCCGTCATGACAGGCTTTTAAAATGTCGAAAATTTCATCTTCTCGAATACATCTCCTAATTTGCATGTCTGCCCCTATATGGAACAAATAGCCCCCAATCCACGAAAATCAAGTATTCTTTTGAACAATCTGCTTACGTTCATTAGGGGTTAAGTGTTTTGGTAACTTACCTACTGCAAGGTAATTGGCAACATCAGCATACCAGGGTGTTTGAACAGCAACAGCAAACAGGTGCTCATCAGGAAATTGATCTTCCACTGCTGCTGCTTCAATTGATTTTGGTATTCGTGAGAGAAAATCGGCTACGGGGTTCTCCTTGCCAGGTCGATCCTTGATTTTGATATCGAACTCTTGCAATAAGATCAACCACCTAGTTATTCTAACATTTGTAACAGGCTTATTTGCCAAATATTTGATAGCAGAATGATCTGTATATAACATAACGGGATAGCCTGTGATATAATGTCTAAACTTATTAACAGCATGTATTATAGCCAGGAATTATTTTTCAGTGGCAGTGTAATTTAATTCAGCTGAGGATAAATTTTTGCTGATATAGTAGATAGCATATGGTTTTTTATCCTCTTCTTGCCCAAGGACTGCACCGATTTCTATATCCGAGGCATCAGATGAGATTTGGAATGGTAAATTCCAGTTTGGTCCTCGTAGGACTGGAGCTGTTGATACAAGCTTCTTTAATTCCTTGAAAGCACGGTCACATTTTTCTGTCCACAAGAAGTCAACATTACCAGTTAGTGCATATAGAGGTGCAGCAATGTGTGAATAATGTTCTATAAATCATCTATAATACCCAGAAAATCCAAGAAAGTTGTGTACCTCTGTTTGTGTAGTGGGGGTGGGGATAAGCAAAAGTATCTGAATTTTGGTCGGGTCTACCTGAATGCTAGCTGCTAAGACATAGTGTCCTAGAATGAGCCCTTCTGTCATCATCATATAACATTTTTCGTGGCTTAAGCACAGCGTGGTGGTGATGCAACGTTGTAGGACTCTTTCTAGAGTATCTAAAGCTGGATCAAAATCATCTCGATATGGTGTAAAGTCATCCATGTACACCTCAAGTCCATCATTTATTAAATCTGCAAAGATACTAAGGACAACCCTTTGGAATGTAGCAGGAGCATTACATAGGCCAAAGGGTAGAACTCGATAGGCAAACGTTCCCCAAGGACAAGTAAAAGTAGTTTTATCTTGGTCTTCAGGGGCAATCTAAATCTGATTGTATCCACTGAAGCCATCCAGGAAAGAAAAGAATTTCTTTCCTACTAAAGTTTCCAATACTTGGTCTATGAATGGGAGAGGGAAGTGATCTTTTTGTGTGGCTTTATTTAACTCCCTGTAATCCACACAAATCCTCCATTTCCCATTCTTCTTGGGTACCACCACAAGTGGAGAGACCCATTTACTATCGGAAATAGGATAGATG
>APFE031061475.1:1625-17260 GCA_000404065.3 Pinus taeda | reverse complement strand
TTATAAATTTAAAATAAAAATAAATTTACATTTATTAAAATAAATTTACATTTAAATACTTTTACTTACTGTTAAAAAAATTAATAAAAAAATAGTAATCATATAAAACTAGATTAAAACCTAAACAAACATTTTAAAATATAACGAGGCATAAATATTGTAAGCTTTACCTATCAAACACATAATATAGGAATATTTTGCATATCAAAACACATTCTCTAAATTGGACATTAATAATATATGATAAGAAAAAAATATGGTAAGCTGTACCTCTCAAATGCACAATGTAAGAATATTTTGCTCATCATATCACATTCTCTAAGTTGGGCACTATTTTCAAAGCATCTTCATGCATTTTGAATATTGAGAATCCTCTAACTCATGATTGGATGTATGTTTATTAAAACCTGAGAATTCTCTGACTCATGGTTGGATGTATGTTTATTAAGACTATAGTTTATCTCTTATATTTAAATTTTCCCAGAAATATCTTCCAATCAATTACCATCATGTATTTTGAATATTGAGAAGTCTTTGGCTCATGGTTGGATGTATATTTATTAAAACCCTAGTCTATCTCTTATATTTTAATTTTCTCGAGATATATTTTCCAATCCATTACCATCATGTATATATTAATATAAAATAATGTGTATATATTAACTTTGAATTTTATATAAGAGATTTTGAAAGCGATTCTTTGAACGAATTGCTCAATGTTAATGTTCATGTATGGGAATCAGTTTCAACGCATTTACTTTAAATACTGTCCACGAACTAAATAAAAGTATCTAATTCTTTTGACAAAGTTTCCAAAAAAATAATATTAAATTTATATTCACATATTCACATCCACTCGTGTATTTGATTGGTAACGTGAAATGCGATTTTCTTGTAACCTGCCCACATTTCAAAGGCTGCCGAGGGTCCCAGAAATTTGGAGGCAAATCAGATTTTGATGGGGGACAAACGAGAATCCAGGATGATGCATTGCAACATAAATTAGATGTGGGGCATCTCTGCCCCAAGGCAAGACGGGACTCTCGATGTGAGTTGGTCACCACTGAGGGATTGCTTGCTCACTGAAAAGGGCAGCAACGCACTAATTCGCCTATGTGGCTTAGATAATTAATGAAAGAATCTTTGAAAGTCATGTGAATGTTAGAATAGGATTATAACAGGGTGTAGTTAGTTTAAGGAGGCTATAAGTTTTTTTTGGAAAACAATAAAAATTAGGGTAGGTAAAAAAAAAAAACGGTTGAAATTTTGGAATCTTTGTTACAATTATTAAGCTTTATGATTTTGGGTGCTCAAGGGTTTTTGATGGCGCTGAATCTATTTTCATCATCTAAAAAATATTCAAACAGAGTTGTTTTTAGTGCGATTTTTTGGAGATTCTGGTGAGGGAATCCGCAGAAAAAATTGAGGTTGAATCTTGATTTGTATTATTTAAAATGGTTTTTTAACTGCATATATATTTGGATTCAGTACCCTGAAAAACCATTGGGACGCTTTGATTGTGCAGAAATTAGCTATCAAACTTGCAATTTCAATAAATTGCTACCGGATTTTGACCGGAAAAACCCACCGGAAAAGCTTCCAAAAAGTCTCTTTAAAGACAACTCCTATTCAAACGCTCCCCAGATTGGATTTATTGAGTTTTTACCAAGGGTTCTTGATTGCGCTGAATCCATTTTCAGCATTTAAAAAATATTCAAACACTCCTAAGATTGGATTTATTGAATTTTTTTCACTGGATTTTGGTGAAATTATGACCTTGAATTTTTGCACAAATTAAATTATATATATATTATATATATATAGCTATAGTCTACTTATAGATGAAATTGTACTTTTCACGACATTTTCTAGTTAATTTTATTCAAAATTGATGGAGATTCTAAAAAACTCCAATTTAATTTGTTTAGTATGCATAATTCGAGCATGAGGTATTCATGATGTTAAATCTATTTATGCATTCAAAATGTATTTTAAACAACCTTCAATTGAATCGTTGTTTGTTGTTTTTTGGGTGAATTCCTGTGAGAAGGTTATTTCATTTATTATATATATATTAATATTGTATATTATTATATAGAATGAAATTGGAAGCTTACAAATTTAAACTTTTTTTATTTATTTAATTATTATACAGATTAATTTACTGAATGATGATATTAAAGGGAGCTTGTGTTGTGAAATTCAAATTTTATGATAAATGGCTATGGTTTACCTTTTCATGTGTGTTTTTCTTAATAGCCTCGAGGGTTATCTCAATTTGTCGAGTTCTGTCACTAAAACACCTTACTAATGGGAGGTCACAATGTCAATTCTCCTCAACGCCCTCCAGGTTAAGCTCTACCAATAAGTTGATAGGATGTGATCCCTTTGAGTGGATTTGCCCAAATATTTCCTTGAAAAAAAATGACATATTTTAATAAAGGTCATCAAGAATGTTATTTGCAATCATATTTAATATGATGTGATGAAATATATATGTGTGTGTGAGAGAGAGAGAAAGATTTTAAATTCATTTTAAATTTATCGGATAAGGTGATTAACATGATGGGGGAAGGGGGAGGAACACCATCACCCCACCTGGAAAACACGGTGGGGATGTGGAACCCGCCCCTAGTCAAGCTTAATGTTGGAGCTACACAATATCAATGCATTGTGTGTGTGAATTAATGAAAGGGATGGTGGAGATGAGACTGCATATTGTGGATGGATGTTTCAGACAATGCAATCATGTGAAGCGAGTGAAAGGAAATATAGCAAGTACCATGTTAAATTGATGGCAGGATATGGTGGGAGAGCAGTATGTGGTCATTCAATAGTCTATCACAATTTTCCAAAGGAAAAAATTAGTAGAGGATCAACTCCACTACTTCTTAGTCCTTAACCTTAGTATCTTTGCTCTTCACGTGCAAAAGGTTGTAAGAAATTGTAGAATGTAGGAAGTTGGTGGGTGTGGCCTAAAGAGGAAGGAAGAGGGGTAGGAAGTTGTGTGACTTCTGCATTGTAAATGCGATTTTTTCCTTGGGCTTGCAAGGCTATACCTCCTCCTTTAATTGCAATTTTTTTTTTATGGCAAAGGGAATTACATCGTCCTAGAAAGGGATGGGTCTTTCTCGGTGACTTCAGATTGTGGGAAGGTCTAGGATTCTTACTCTCATATTCTTTTCAGTAGCCACAAAATGCAAGGCGAGTCTATGGGCAGATGCTGGAATAGGTTGATGAGGGGTGGTGGTAAGCTATGCGTGCTTTGCATTATTATTGCAGTTTTCGTCTCAGGTTGGCAAGGTTGTATATCCCCCAATAACCTTCTAGATTGTCTTGTCTCTTGTTGCTTCTAGTTATCTTTGTCCTCTCTTCAGAGAGTTTTGTTTTGGTTATGGTTAGGTCTCCCAGTGAGAGACGGGTTGGTCAATGATGCTTTTAGATGCGATTACCAATTTTTGAAGATAATAGAAATTCACTTCACAAAAATAAACAATTTATTTTAAATTTAAATTTATTAAATATCAAGAAGAATTAAATTTATTAAAGTGTAATGTTTTTAATTATTTAATTCCATATCATGTGCCAAAGGATCTTAGCTTGAGTGGTTTGGTGAACAATTTGTTTCTCAAGTTGTGTGGGTTCAAGTCTCTGGAAACATGTTGTAATTGGCCATTCATGGAATTTATGAAATAGTTGTATTTGGTGTAATAGTGGTAGCCGATGTGATCGAAGTTACCGATTCTCCAAATTCTCATTTTGGTTAAAAAGATAAAAATAAAATCCATATCATGAATTAATCCTTTCATGATGTAATGATGATAATTAATGTCCACTAAGATTGAAATGATTTATTGGATTTTAAGAAGGTATATATCAAAGAGATTACTTAGAATTATTCGTCATTTTATTTCTATGCTTGAAAAGCATTGGGAAAAGGATTCCAAGATCACCATAGTTTTGCTAACTTAAAAGGTAAAGAAGGTTGATAGTGTGACAAATATTTTGAAATTTACATCTAATGTAAGTATAACCAAAATAATTTAAAAGAGCATGTTTTTTTATCTTCAACCCTCTTACTGTAGCAAAGGTGACATACTATTTCATCCCATGATGTTTTAGAATTAAAAATAACACCTTAAGAAACTTGATCCTTTTAAGTGCCTAATAGATCTAGGTTTAAGATGAGTTTAAGCCGATTTAGTTTTCTAGATGTTTCCACACACACACATACATATATTTTATGTTTATTTATTTATTGATTTTTCATTGACATGTGTACATACTTTAGTTATTTATTTTTTGTTTATTCCCCAATGCTCAACTATAAAGCACCTCACTACTATTGAAGCAATCAACTCTAAATAAAGTACAATCCTTTTAGCAACTGGGTTGGGCTTGTACTCGCATCACATGAGGTCGATTATGACCACTACCACTATAAATTCTATGTGAAGCCATATTTTCCCCCACACACAACTCAAATGGTAAATCAAGGGGGATTTGGACCTTGAACCTCAAACTTCACAAAGAATTCATATGACAATGATCACCAATCGAGTTTCCCCCATTGAGGCTTTTGTTATTATTATTATTGTCATGTATTAAAATCAACATTTTTTTTTTTCTATTTCTAGTTCTAACTCAAAAACATAAATCTAAACTTACTCTAAAACCTATATGTATTGCATTATTAATGTTTTTTTCTTGTGTCTATAGTCACTATAAACAATTTTTTTTCTACCTATATATTTAAAGTAGAATTTCATGTCGATATTGTGATTTGCCAATTACAATGTTTCACCGTTGCTTCCAATTTGCTCCCTCCAGGCCATTAGGAGGAGGCTCCCTTCCTCCTCTTGACTTTGATTATGAAGTGACTAATTTTAGATAATTGGTCTCTTCATGGGGAAAGGCACTACAAAGTTGATCATATGGTTGAGGTTCAACTTCCCATCCATTTCCCCCAAGAATAAGGTTTTGGTTTTTACAAAAAGAGAACTAACTAGACAATTTATAGGGGTATGGCCCTCCTCATGTTCAATGAAGAATTAGGAGTAAAGGAATTGGTAGGTTCTCATAAAATTCAAGCTCAACTACTTCTTATGTGGCATAGGATTCTATGCCTTGTTTTTTAGACTTAAGGATGACATGAATATGAACTTTAGGAGTAGTGGACTATATTTTTTAGCTCTCAAGGCATGTATCTTAATAGATGGACTATACATTTTGATCTAGAGATAAACATCATTTCTATTGTTCCTAGTTAGGTTCACCTACCACATTTTCCCCTTCATTGTTGGGGTAATGATACCCTTCAAAGTGTTAGCAACACTCTTGCATAGTACAATAACATATCTAGACCTAAATATCATATGTATGTTTGTGCTAGTATTCTTGCTAGATTTGATCTTAAAAAGGGCCTCCCTGAAGCCATACTCTTATCCCTTGACAACTAAATGCACACATAACAATTAGATTACGAGTAGGTTCCATTCAAATGCAAAATATGTCATGATTATGGCCAATTTTTCAAAGGATTTAAAAAAGAATCAAGGATTGAATTTAGCAAAACCAAATCAAGAGTAAAAGTGGTAATTTGTCAAAAAAAAGCACCAAAATAAAGAGAATGTTTAGAACAATATGCTTTCTTCATCCAAACAACAACATAGGGCACCTCAAGTGAAATCAATACTTGAGTCACCATAAGAATAAAAGCGAAAAAGACCCCTGATAATTGCACCAAATCATTTTGAATTATTAGTAGAGGATTTTAATGAACAAGTGGAGGAAACACATGCCACTTGTTAGGCATACTATGAGCCAATACTCACTTCACAAACATTCTATGCCTTTTACTTTTGAGATAATCAAAATCAACCTCAACAAATTGTGAAGAAGGCGACAGATTTGAACAACCAAGAAGAGTTATACCCAACTATTGGGAAAGGAATCCACACAATCAAGTAGGGTGGAAACTTGGAAGAAAGCCTAGAAACCACAAAGGAGGAGGAATTACAAGAAGACAAATCCATAAAAAAATCTAGTAAGGAAAGTGATGAACAAAAAAGAGAGAATAAACAACTAACAAAGAAAAGGAAATGGAAATTGTTACTAATCAAACTCTCTCATAAAGGGAAAATTCCTAAGCCTAATGGGAGCCTAGAGGCAACTATCAGGAAAACCACCCATTATCACATCAATGGCTTTGCCCCCATGCTTTCCTCACTCTTTAGGCTAAGGAAAGGGATATTCTAGTCAAATGGGGAAACCTTACTAGTCATTTCAACCTAGGCCATTGTATAGGAAAGGGAGCTTTCCTAACTTAGACTGGACAAAGATAACTAGTGATTTGCAACCAACTCACTCTCAATGTCCAAGACAAGTTAAATTATGCAGGTTGTTTATCAAATCACTAAATAAAGTAAGCTCTAAATGATGTGCAGATTAGAAAATATACTTGTATTATGCTAGAAAATAAACAATAACAAATGAATAAGTCAATTTTTCTTATCACATAACCAATAACTCCAAACAAGACAATTGCTTAATATCAACCATTGACAAATGCTTAAATACATTATAGAAATGCTTAAGCATAAACAATTTTCCCATGTGAAATAATTATATCCAATAAAACGGAGGATGGTATCCACATTATTCAAGTTATGAGGAATGGAGTATGACATATATTCATGAAAGAAAAAATGAGCCATTCCATAATATGGAGAATGTTAAGTCTTGGCAAGTTAGACATGAAATTAGATCTTATAGACTTATCCACTATTCGTTGAAAGAAACTTGAAGATGTTTATCTTAAATTCAAGTACTAATAATTACATGAGACGTTAATTAACCTACTAATGTGAAATGTTAACCTATTGATGTTATATATCAAACTTTTAGGATAACAAAATCATAACTCATTCATATAAAAACATGTAAAGGTCATGTGCAATGTCATGAAACGACTAGCGTTAGGCAGACCCATACCATGTAATAAATTTTAGAGCATGCTTAAATGTGAAATTATGTGCCAGCTGATAGGGGAAGAACCCTATTAGCTATTATAAATCAGTCCTAAGACAAACGAGATGTATATAAAAAATATGAGAGTATTCAAAACAACGAAAAACCATTCAAACTACTTATTCAACCACCTGATTAACATGCAATGAGATCAGATTTTGTACGAACAAGGACCATCTTTTTAGCAGTAAAACCAAAATATACAAACCAGTAAAACCAAAGCATACCCACGCCTATGAAGTAATCCAATTTTAGAGAGACATTAAAGTGCTCAAGGATCTAGGTGATATTTAGGTGTTTTGCTTAGTTATGTGGACTCTCTATGTGGATTAAGTAATGTAACTATATGTACTAACAATGTGTAACATTCCAATTTTGAATCTCATGACACATATTATTGGGAGGTTTCAGTATGGATTTTTTCGTTAAACTTTTTTTTTGATGTAATTATGTTTTATTTTTGGTGAAATTTTTTCCAAAGTATTGACTAAATGGGTGGAGCACTTACACGAATGGTAAATGCAATGAAAAGGATTTGGTTAGAGGAAAATCAATTAAAATTACCTTGCTCATAATTCTTTGCTAAATTGAAGTTTTTTCATATTCTCCAAGAAATCAATTAAAAAGAATTGGAAGTTGAACTTCCAACTTTCTACAATAATGGGAGTGGTTAGGATGTATAAAATTATTATATAAATTATTCTAGAAGTACGAGAAATGAACCCATTTCAAGTTTTCAGAATTGACTCACAAAATATGATATTGATGCAATAAATCTCATGCAAGAGAGTAGAGAAAAGAGAGAATCCATGTGCAAATAGTAGAGGATGCAAACAAATAGGTTTGAGGACCAAATTTGAGTGAAAAAGGGTGCCAAAAGGTTCTTTGCTTGACGGAATAATTATGAAGGATCATTAGATTCGTTTTTAGACTAGGGAAATTAAGCACAAGTGTCCAAAATCCAAATTGAAAAGTAAGGCTACTTTTATGGGTGTTTTGCTAGGCAAACATAGAGGCACTGAGAGGGGAGGTTGTTAAGGGACTGCTAGGACAATGAAGGGACTCCCTAGTGCTTTGAAAACTAGCTAATATAACACCTATGGTGTGAGTAGGTCATTGTATTAGAGGGGTTGTGGGGAACTTTCTAATATTATAATTGTGAAGGGGGGTTGCCTTCATATTTAAAGCTTCTATTAACTTAGTGAATTTCCCCTTAATGGTATATAATTTGGCTTGAGGGGGGAAAATACAATGGAATTGAACACATAGATGAGCCTAGGGTTGAGTGGAAAGTGACTCACCCTTCATAAGTTTCAGGAAATTCTTAAATTAAACTAGATAAGTGAAATTGTTATTAGTTGAATTTATATGAGTGTTGTTTAGGAATGTGAATTTGAACTTTATTACTAGCTAAGCTTAAATTTAGGCTTATATGTGAATGGTTGTATGTGCATCTTGAATGCGAATAAGTATAATATTCAAAAATAAATCTTGAAGCAATCAACACTTGAAATGTCAAGGCTTTAATCAACGTTTTGTAAGAATTTTTTATGACTGGAAGAGTAGAGGAATTTTTCTCCTCGGTTTTTTGGACAACCTTGGGGGCTGGTCTCAATTACAAAGGCTATTTTTTGCATCAACTAGGCAAAAGAAGCCTTAGACAAGGCAGTCGCAAGTAAGTAGTCCCATTGGCATTACACACTTAATTTAAAAAGTCTATTATTTCAAGAAGAATATACGTGAGGAAAGTCCTCCCAAAACATATAAAAATAATTGTTAAGTTAATTTATTTATGAATTAAAAACATGTGAAATTCATCTTGCAGAATTGAGCTACAAAATTTTCAAGGCTTTCCTTCATAACCTTCATAGTTTAGCTCATTTGTTAGGACAATCATATAGCTTAGTACGGCTAGAACATATCATGAATTAACATAAAAAGACTTGAATGTCTTCCTTGTTTTTATGTTCTTAGATTAACTATAGATATTTTCCAAATCTTGGAGATCCTAATTGGCATGATTCTATGCCACTTGGGGAAACATGAAGGTATCCATGGATTAATATTGTTTTAGGAAAGTGTATATGGACATTTCTTTTAATTACAACTAATAACAAAATTAATAGGATTATTCTCTTTTTAAAGAAGCCTTAGCTTTGACCTTTCTTCTAAAATATAATGGAATATTAAAACTTTAAGTTTATGAAAACCAAGATGAGTAACAAAATTTACTTAAAACTTATTAACTATAAATCAAACTAGCTTTTATAACCTTAATAATTTTTTTAATAATCTCTAAAAAAAAATATTATCGAAAAATATAACACTATCAATATATTAAAATTTTTACAACACATAAATCTCCAAAAATAAATTCTACCAAAAAACATTTGAAAGGAAAGTATAATGAAGAATATTATATATATATATATATCATATATATATATATAATTATATATATATATAATATATACCCAAAATATGTGTATCATATTATAATGAACAAGAATAATAGTTGTGACACAACATAGTCCTTGCCTCTATTGTTATCGTTAATTATTTGATTAAAGATTGCACGAAGTGCAGAGAAAACTTCACACAACGAAAGAAAAAATATGTCTGCACAAAGTTGTCTCCACAATAAAAGATATTGGCACAAATCACTCTGCACAATGAAATATTCCCACACAAGTTTCAATAGCTAGTTTAATTCACAGATGTACTCATTGTAATTGAGTAAAACAACAATTGGAATACGTGATTGTGCGGAGCTTTCACTATGTGAAAAAGGTCTGCACAAGCAAACCTTCACACATTGTTTTACATGCAAATCTATGCACACTGTTTAGAAACTTTAGACACCAAGTGTTAACAAATGTTTAATTTTACATGTCTTCCTTTCAAAAAAAAGAAAAAAATCAACGCCACGTGTTCTAAATGCTTAATTTTACATGCTTTGAAATAAATGATTAAGTGGGGAGTTGATGCTAAGAAATAAAACTTAAAATATTTACTATACTTGTGCTTTTCTTTTGCTTTTGCTGAGATTTCACTTTCAGTATGTAGAGCTTTTACTATGTAGTCACTTCCACACACACACAACTACCTTCATACAACTTCCTCTACACAATTACTTATGTACTCAACAATGCCTTTCGGTTAGCCATTGGCGTTTGAAGTTGTTAGCTTGTGAAATACATTCATGAGTAATAATTAAAAAATGATATGTATATTAATTATTTTAATAAAAATCATGCTATGTATATTAGTCATTAGCTTTAACATTATTAAATAATCATTTTTACAACTTGTTCGGAGGTTGGTTATCTTGCTTGTCCCTTACACAAAGCTTTCTGCAAACACTTCCTTCGAACAACCACGTCCATACACACAAAACCACTTCTACATAGTTAATTCAAGCTCTGTGCACATGCATTTTTTCTCTGCACATGCTTCATCTGAGCAACCACCTTTGTAGAATTTAATGTGTAGATTCAATATTTCTCATAAAATTTGCTAAATCACGAGACTTGAAGCTACTCTACTGCTCTGTGGAAGTTAACTCACCATGTAAAACAAGAATCATTGATATGTAAAATGAAGCGTCACGCATACACAAAGATTTATCTAGGGGAACGAAACTGCTCAAAACCTCTTACTATTTGTATTACATTAATAAGAGAATAGATAAGAAATACAATACTTGCTCAAGCCTAAACACATCGTGTAAGTGTATAGTCTATCCCTCTTCCTGATTAACTAAACTTGGCCCAACACTTAGCCAATTTCAAGCCTTTCCAAGCTCCTATTTCCTTGCATTGTTCCCTTAGGAAATTTCTCCTATTTTTTAGGAATTTCACACCAAGGAATTGTGCAATAGCCTTACATCCATCTCTGATTGCATGCACCACCTGTATACATGGGAATATGCTACAACTGATAGTACACTGCCTTGGAATATCCGTCTCAATTTGGTAACTCGAATTCTCTGCATGCAACAATTATTTTAGGATGATTGATCAATTAATTGGTTGATCACTGAGTGTGGTTGAAGTTACACATCCATGACTTGCCCTCCACTAGTACTTCTCACAGTTATAACCAGTTAAATTAGTAATAACTCAAATTCGCTGAAATATATTGCTACATATTAGCAATCAATCATGTAGAACTGAAATCAAGTGTCTCCAACTCGAATTTTCTGAGTTAATTGAGTGATAAGAGCCATGCCACCTCAGTTAACTACCTCTAAGTATTTTGCTAAAACAGAAATTTGAATTTGAATCTAGTTTGACCATGGAAAAGTCAAAATTGGATTTTCTTGTTGCATTTTCAACACTCCCTCTCAGCAAGAAAGGGATTATTAGATACCCCAATCCTGCTTCTATGGAACTCGAATTTTCCTCTTGACAAGACCTTTGTCAAAATATTTTCATCTTGTTCCTCTGTCAGAATGTACAACAACAAAAGAATCCACCTTTGCACATAATCTTGCAGATGGTGATACTGGATGTCGATATGCTTGTATCAATCATGAAATATTGGATTCTCAGAGAGTTTGATGAAACTATGACTGTCACAATAAATCGTTGTAGGATCCATGTTTTTACCAAATAGTCCAACACGGATCTTTCTCATCTAGATAGCCTCACATGGTACATGAATTGCGACCATGTACTCCACTTCTGTTGAGCTTAGTGCTACATATCTTTGCTTCCTGTTGTACCAAGAAATTGTTGTCTGATGGAATCTCTGCCCAATCTGCATCTATGAAGCGTTGCAACTTCACACCCTTTGTCCATCTGTACCAAATACCAAATTGAGTAGTGTCTCTGAGGTTTCTCAACACATGCTTTGTTTCCTTCTAATACAATTTGGTTGGATTAACCATTACTTGACTAAGTTGATTAATTGCATAACACATGTTTGGTCATGTGTTGACCAAATACATAAGTGAACCCACAAGTTTCCTGTAGATGGTAGCCTCCACTACTTCATCTGAAGTAGCATCCATTTTCCTCCAGTTTCCCACCAGAGGAGTCTCCATGGGTTTTCACTTGTCCATGTGAAAACTATGAAGTATCTCATTGGGATACTTGCACTGAGAGACGAATAGTTCCCCATCTCCTTTCCATACTTCCAAACCAAGTAAGTAGTGCATGAGGCCCATGTTCTTCATCTCGAACTCTCTTGCAAGGTACTCCTTAAAATATCTACTCAACTTCTCACCACTAGTAAGGATAAAGTCATCAACATATAAAATAATAATCAATAATTTACCTTCTACCACAATGTGATAAAGGTTTGCATCTGCTTCACTTTTGGTGAAGCACAAATCGGTGAGATAGCTATCGATCCTGGTATACCAAGCATGAGGTGCTCTCTTGAGCGCATACAACACTCGCTTGAGTTTTCATACATGTGACTCTATGTCAAAGGTCTCAAACCCCTCTATCTGCTCAATATACACCTCCTCCTCAATAACTTCATTGAGGAATGTTTTCTTCACATCCATATGGTGGATCTTCCACCTCATCTACGCTGACAATGCTAGAATTGACCTGATGGATGAGTACCTTGCTACTGTAGCAAAGATGTCCTCATTTTTATGCAACCAGCTCACAAAATAGAATAAAGAGATAGATCAACGACTTAAAAAGTAGCCTCTTTGAGGGGGTCCTTTACATTATAAAAATGAAAAATTCTTGAATGATACAAATGACAAGACCTCCTTTCTATATATAGGATTCTAAAGGGTCACAATATAATCAAAGACGACATAAAAATAATAATGTAAGGGCACAACAATAACAATAGTGAGCTTCTATGGGGCACAATAATAATAGTATGGGGACAACATGGGCACAACAATAACAATAAGCGTCTACAATGACAATAATAATAAGGGAATACACTAGTATTACAGGGACCTAACATGCCCCTCTCCTTCAAAAAAGTGTTTTCCTGAGAACTTGAGTAGTTTTGGATGCTTTTGTATAAAATTATCATCCTCCCATGTGGAATCTTCAGTGGGTAAGTTCTTCCACTTGATGAGATACTCTGAAATTGATCGATTTCGTAGCTACCAAGTTCTTGTTTCTATGACTGCTTCAGGTTCCAATATGATTTTTCCTTCCTTGTCAAGATATGGCAATATTGTTTGAACTGGGAGCTTGTAACCTATAACCTTCTTTAAGCATGAAACATGGAAAACTGGGTGCACTCAGGAACATGAAGGAAGTTCCAATTTGCATGCCATAGTATCAATCTTTTGCAACACCTTTTACAGACCATAATACTTTGGTGATAATTTATTATCCTTCTTTTCTTGCTTGAGGGACATTTGTTTGTATGATTGTAGTCGTAGAAATACCCAGGCACCTACATTAGAACTTCTTTCGTTGCGATGTTGATTTTCTTGGTGTTTCATTCTATTTTGCACCAAAGTGAGGTTATCCTTTAAGAGTTAGAGAACTTTTGTTGATGCTCGATGTGATATTCCACTACTTGAACCTTAAAATTTTCTCTTAAATATGATGTGATGGATGGTGGATGATATCTTGTTATAAATGGGGTCATTTTTGTTGCAATATGGAAGGAAATATTATACCACCATTCATCCAGAGGTAACCATTTGACCCATTGTGTTTGTTTATCAGATACAGAGCAACAAAGATATCCTTCTGTTGTGCCATACAACAACCCCCCATTTCATATCATTACTATTCTAAAAATATAATGTGAAATGGGTCCCTTTTAATTTTTGTTTCAAAATGGTATCAATTTAGAGTTCTATTTCAAAAAAGGCTCGAATAAAAGGAAACATTATTAAAAGGCCCTTTTAATAAAACCAATAAAAAATCCCAACATAAAACGAATTATCTTTACCATTGCGATAAAGCGATTGCAAGATCACATATCGCAATGACAAAGAAAACACAACTTAAAGGACAGCTTGGTTTTCGCCGACGCGAAATCGCTATCGGATATCGACAAAAGCATAAAGAAACATAAGTAACAACCCTTGCTCCGATGCGATGCGAAATCGGCAATCGGCGATCGGCGATAACACATAAAGTGCAAATAAGCTCCCCCTCTCCCGATGTGATGCGATATCGCTATTGGCAATCGGCGACTCACCATGCCCTCATTCTAAATGACCTTGCTAGCTATTCCCAACGCGATGCGATATCGCTATCGGTGATCGTAGATTCCAAATGAGACCAATATAATAACTTAGCATTTCCCCGATGCTCGATTGCAAAAAGGGAAAAAAGCGCAGTTTTCAAAGAAAAAGTCATAAATGGCAGTTTAATATGATTTATTCGTAATTAAGGCAATATCCTTTGAAAAGCTGCTCATCTGTGTTCAAACCGCCAAATCTCCCAAGGCATTCTTCAAATAAATCATTTGGCCATTAATGGAAGCGACTGGAATTAATGAGATTGACAGGCCATTACGACCATTTAATGAGAACAGCAGGCTTGCGATCTATCCTCAGATTTGATCCTAAGGCCACCTTAAGTCAATTGATTGCTATGAATGCATCCAGATATATATACTTTATTCTGTTCAATTCATGTTATTGTTGCCTGTGTTACGCCTATCTTTCACTCTGTGCAGGATTCTTCCATAGAGACAGAAGAAAGTGGGATGGGAAAGAAGTCCAAGAAGACCACAATGCCTACTGCTTCGCCAGCCACGGGGCAAGCTGTTGTTGATCCTAGCGGTAAGAACAAAGGGATTATATCAGATACAACGTGCTTGGGACTTACCAGGACCACTTGGCAAGGGACGTATAATTTGATTGAAGTAGAAGAGCCGAAGGTGACCAAGATAGAAATCTCATGCGATAATACCAGTAAATCTGACGCCAATTTAAAAGACTTGGCCGACTCCTTTCTACATAGAATAGCGGCTCGGGAGAAATTTCTCCCATACACGGATGTGGTAAGGTGGGCGATCCAAGAACTCCCAATTATTAACAGGTTGTTTAGCACTGCGGATGGGAGGATTTTCGGTTCTTTTCAAGCCGAAGATCTAAGGCTAATGTATCACCTACCGGCAGAAGAGAAAAAATATAATGCGACATTTTTGGAGAAATTTCAAGCAGAGAACAAGACCGAGTCTGAACCAATTCGAGGCTGGAGACAGAATCCAGCGAAACATAAGCATGAAACCTCGAGTAAGCACTCAGTTGACTCCCTATGTTCTCCTTAATACTATGCTGGAATTATGATGTGTAGACTATGGGGATTGCATGACTCTGCCAATTTTACCATATAAATGGTCCCCTTAATGGAGGTGGCATGTAGTGGCGAAATTATGGATTGGGCAGTTATATTATCCGACAAGTTAGCCAAAGCCATCCTCGATTTTAGGTCTAACTATCGCGTAACAGAGAGGGTTATTCGGCCATTCTATTACAGTGCTATGTGATGGATGTGTTGTGTTTTAATTCTGAATTTCCTGTACTGGGATGGAAGTGGACATCGCAAGACCCCACACCCATTCACATATATTATCAAAAATTGTGGAAGACTAATTATAAGCACCATCTTTATCAAATCTGCAACGGTTTTATGTTGCCAATTCATTATTCCATT
>APFE031061474.1:69032-90717 GCA_000404065.3 Pinus taeda | reverse complement strand
TTTCTTGATCAATGAATTCCTTCATGCCATTGTCTTCTAATACAACCTCCATTCTATCTTTCCATGCTATGTAATTCAAGCTACCTTCCAAGGCATACTCAAATCTGAAGCCATAGAACACCATTCACCAACCTTGAAGTATGATATGAATTCGATTTGCACCTACAACCCGAACTTCAAACTTCGAATTCTCTTCTCAGTATATTGTTCACAACTTTTATACCATGTAGAAAATATGTGATAGGTTAACCCAATAATGAAATATAAATCAAAGAAAAATAATATAACCTACTTCTACTATCAATTTGCGAAAGCTTAAAGATCGAGCTAAACAATATAACCAGAAGAATAAGAATTGATGGCAAAATACACATGAAAATACTTTGGGGAAAGTCTCAGGTAAAAACCCCACACTATTGTATTATCACACATGGTGGAAATACATAGGAATTATACAAAGCCTTAGCTCTCATAGCTAGTAGCTCTCAGTATAATCCTCACAGTTGTTCACAGGAAATCTTGGCTTCTCTCCAGCCTTTTTCTCTGCCCTCCAAGCTCCTATTTCCTTGCTTTATGCCTTGCGTATGATTAGCCTATTACCAAGTGGAAAAACAAGCCTTCAAAATTGCACAATCCTCAAGGATGAATCCTTGACTGCATGCGTGAGTTTTCTCCATGAGAAAACACATGCAACTAATAGTACGCTGTCCTTGAACATTAATATCAATTGGTTCTTTCTCAGAATAGACATGCATGTGTTTCTGATGAGGGAACCTTCAGTTAATTAGAGTAGTACTAGTTGAGTGCATTAATGCATCAACTAACTATTAACTCACTATTAGTTCCTCAAACAGTTTGGAACTAATTTAACTGGACTTAACTCAGTAAAAGAGTTAACTAATTACAACTCAATCTTATCTCCTTAATTAAGGGATAACTCTTGCATAACTTCAGAAAGACTTCTAACTTGAATTTATCCAACTAATTAATTTAAAATAAATTAACTAATTATTTCCAAGTAGCTGTTAAGACTAAATTAAATTTTAATTCAAAATTTAATTCAAGGACAAATTAAATTGGAATATTTTTGTTGCCATATTTCAATAGTTGTCAACTATGATGTTAGTACTGTTGATGCTACCAATAATGAAGCTAGTAGTGGGAAAGGAAGAAGAAGAGGTTGTACTCCTGAAACCTAGGAAGGAAAGTTATTGGACCCCACAGGAAGTAAAGAAAGCCTTGATGATAAGCCTGAATTAGGATTTGTCATGCTACAACTCACAACAAATCCCATTGTTTGGGATGCCAATAAATTAACTATCATTGTTGTGGAGGTTGGGATTGTTTCAATGCCCGAGAGGAATTAATATGTTGAAATGGAGTAAGGATAATTGGTTGTACTTCTTGAGGTATTGGTAAATGTTGTGGAATTTGGTTTCCTTGTGAAAGGTTGTGTGTTAATTGACTCAACAACTCTAGAACAACTTCATATTGTGACACTTGTTGTAACTGTGATATCTATTGAGGAATTCCTTGAACAAGATATAATTCAAGTGGATATTGTTGATAGGACTATGAAGAATGACCTTCAGAATGAATGGAGAGAAGGAAGTTGAACTTGTGATTAACTAGGCTTCATGAAATTAGTCTAATGGTGATGGTTTAGTGGTTGAAACTGTTTAAAGGGGTGGTGCAGATGGAGGTAGAGGTGGCAATGTTTTCATAGAAGGTTGTACAAATTGTGTGATAGGAAATAGAGAAGAAAGTCTCTGTGATTGTTTCCTTTGTGAGAAAGAAATGATACTTGATGATGGTGTCATGGGTGATAGGAATTCAAAGCTTGGGGAATAAGATCCAAGGGAAGATCCGGAATTTTCCCAAGATTTTGGTACCATTCATAATGGTATTTTTGTACCTATTAACCTAGAGCCATTCCTTGAAGCCACAAGGTTACCAAGAAAATGAGTTAAATTGAATGAATATGCCAAGCTAAAACTTGAATTGTTGTGGTCAGGAATAGAAACTTGAAGTGTTCTCAACCTTGATTATGAATTTGATATATGACTTTGATGTTTGAGGTGAGGAGGTCGACCCATTACAGGTCAATGTCCTAATGCACCTTGACTAATTTTTAGCAAAGATAATGTCTTAGTGGAAGTATCTCTGATATTTTAAGACACAATACCTAATTGTGGAAGAGAAGATGGCTAGTGCTCTTTAAAATCCTACATTAAGAAAAATTTAATTTTTCCAAACATCCTTCATCTTTACATGCTAAGGAAATCACTAAAAAAAAAGAATAAGGAAAAAGGAAACAGGGAATAATTTATCATCGAACTACTTAGATAAAAAATGATAGTAAGGAGAAAAGAAGGCTACCATTTTAGGAGGTCGTCTCTTCTTATCACTCATCATAGGTCTATCCATATGAGACAACGATACATGCATTTGTCAATCACTGTTAGGAAGAGAAATTTCCCGACCCGTTATTTTCACTCTCTCTAAGCCTGATCACTTCTTTATTTCATTAGGAAAATAATAATCTTTCCTTGAGTTATCACTTCCTCTACCATGATTCCCCAATCTTGGGCTCATATCCTCCCACACGTATTCTTCTTCCTTTGAATTTTTCAAGTTTCTAGACACCATTCTATTGCTTATTATATCAATTTTCTGAGGTCGTTGTATATGTGAAAGTAGTCTACACGAGGATCTTTGACCCCTATAATAACCGTAGCCATAAATTAGAGAACGATGATGGCCCCAATAATAGCCATTCCTTGAACCATATGCTACACTCATAATAGTAGTGTTAAGTTGTCTGAGGTGATCTCCATCACCTTTCCCACCCATTATCCTGTTCTGCATTCCTGTCATTTACCCTTCCAACAATCCTTAATGGATGAGTCCTTTAAAATCTGATTCTTGATGATTCCAGGGGAGAAATCCTTCCTCTAACACTTTATGGAGAAGGATCCCTTCCAATTCCAACTCTTGGTGGAGAGGCAACCCTTCCACCTCTAACCGAGAGAGCAGAGAGGAAGGTTTTCCAACTCCCATCCTTGACAAGGGAGAGAGAGGCATTCCAAGTCTAATCCTCGATGGAGAAACATTGAAATCATAATAACTATAGCTTGTAGCAAGCTTCTGTCCATATCTAGGTTCAAGAAAATCATGTGCACTTTCTAGTTTATGGGCCTTCTAGCAATAGGAAATAATAGTTAGTGGTAATGTACAAAGATATGAAAACTAAAAGCCAAAATTAGTCCTACATGCATAACATATAATATCCCACACGATGTCATGATCTGATGGTGAGGATGGGGCATGTGGGGCCGCCAACCAATATTTGACTATCCAAGAGCATTATTATAGAGGTTGGGACCACATAAAATGAAAATAGTACATAAAAAACCTTGACACAATAGGAACCCTCTGTTGCAACAACTTAGCCAAACATGCAGTTCAAAACAATATGAGAACAAAACAATTTTTTTTGTAGGTTGGCTACATGGAACTTTGTGATTTTCCATTCAAGGAATTGGACACACTTAGGGAAGAAAGTCAATTGTTAGAATCTACCATCTAAAAAATAATATACAACATCTAGCATGAGTGAAAAAAGAAAAATTAAATGTGAAAAATAATCACACAAAAAGCCAAAGATGTTCACGAATCCAAATAAAAGTACTCAAAATTGTTATTTAAAAAAAATGATGAAGTCCATTGTAATGAAAGTAGCTAACAAGACAAAATCCCAAATGAGTTTAAAAAAAAAATGCACAAGCATCAAGGTTTCCAAATCAATGTAGTCACACTCAGACTTAGACTCACACTCAACAAAGACTCATGTGACATGGGACTTAGCAAGAATTGATAACTTGGGAAAGACTCAACAAAGACTCTGTCTAGTGGTGAGTTTCAAGAGAAAATCTTAGGCAAGACTCACAAATGTAAGGAAACTCAAACTACAATGTTCCAAATTACTGTAAGAATTAGTTGCAAAGCCTAGGTTAGATTCAACAAGCTTAGAATTGTGAAAAAAATTAAATACACTTCGATGTGCCACATATAAAGAGGTAATTTTCTATAAGACATGTATATGATCATGATCATATTAACCTAGAAAAAAGAATATTACAAATATATATGTCATTGGTTACCATTAGGTGTAAACTTCAATCTGCGCACTATCTCAACAATTGTGCTACATCTCATAGAGCAATATTATACGCGCTTGAAATAAAATTTAACAATTTCCAGAGAAAGTTACAAGGTACATGCTTAAACTAAAAGTATACGTTAACTAGAAATCACCTATAGTGTCATATCTTGGATGTGTTTTTTTTTTGAATCTCAGAAAAGGGTAAAAGAATAACATACATTTAGTCTTTGGGAACCATTAGGCCACCTTTTTAGACTTTCATGTATAGATTTTCCAGATCTCTTTGGTTCCAGATTTGATGAATTCCCATGTATTTCTAAATTTGACACTCCTACCTGACATGTGGACCACACATTTAATAGCAAATATAATTTTCCTCACATCCTTATATTTTCTGAAGTCTGGCATACTTCATTTTTACTTGTAAATTATCCTAATCTCAATGCCATGGATTTTTTATAGCCATCTACCAAGCCTCTTACCACATAAGATTTGTTTGGATCCCCTGATAAAGGGAATAGTGTCCACTTGAAATCTTCAGACATTTATACATTCTAAAACAATTAATATGCAAAAAGTATAACACAATTATGGCTAGTAGTGAAAATCTACATACTAAAATCAAACTACCTTGTCACCATATTTGATTGGAAAATCCTCATACGATGTGCATGAAAAGTCTGTTTTATTTTTATCTTGAGAATTAATTTGGGTTTGTGAAGGATGGTACGATGCCTACATAGGATAATTTCTATTCAGGTTTACCTATTCTGAATGATTCAGATGAATCTTTGCTTGACAGTAACATTTCAAATGATCTTCATGACCAAATTCCAATGTAAAATAACTAAGGATCAACTGCTGCAAAGGAAAGGAGGTGAAGGATATAGCTCAAAAGAGGCAAATATCCCCATTTAAGGTGGGTAACATTTTTTTAATAAAAGTTGCAACCATGATGGTTCCACGCTCTAGCTATGGCTTTTAAAGAATGAGGAATTTTTTTATTTATTTTATTTATATTTATTATTTTTATTTATTTATTTATTTATTTAATTTTTATTTTATTTTATTTTATTTTATTTATTATATATATATTATATCTATATATATATATATATCTATATATATATATATAATATATATATTATATATATATATATATATAATATTTATATATATATTTTTTATTAGTACCTGGAAAAACATTCCAAAAGTGTATCATTGTTTGGATCTAAGTAATATCTCATTTTGTATTATTTGTACATTCATTAATCTAAGTTTGTGTTGAAGGATTCACTTCGTTTTTTCTAAGTTTTTATAATCATAGTCCAAAGTTAGTTCTTCCAAAAATGAAATATATGTTGTTGGTTTGCGCAAATCTCTTGGTTTTAATGCCAAAGACAATGTTGAATCTTTTTTTAAAATATAAATGCTAAATACAATGCAATGTGAAGATATTTAATAAGGAAACCAGGTTGATAATGAAAATATAAATCAGGAATAACCATCATACATTGAATTAATCCAAATCTTTTGTTTTAAATGCCAAGGACAATGTAATGTTAAGGGATTTGTGTCTATATCTATAATCTAATAAGGAAAATCAATTGTTAATGGAAATAATATGTATGAAATGACCAACATGCAGAGATAACAATGATGCTTTCCATCATAAGAAATCCAATAAAAGTTCTAGAATTAGTGCCTTGAATCGTAAGGAATTTGGTATAAATTCTAGGCTATAGTTATATGGACAGATTCCAGATAGAAAGACTCATTGACTGTCTTTGACTATGTAATTACCAACTCTTTATTTAGCTGGGGCTATCTAATTACCAATGTAGTTTGACTTGCTTGAAGCTCAAAAAGTGTTTGGAAACCCAATTATATTAGGTATAATATATTCAAATTCTTTCAAAACAGTAGGAGATGTTAAATTTGGCAAGGTTTCAAGTTTTTTTAGGTGGTATACTTATTGGAAACGTTTCGAGTTTTTTAAATAAGTAGACATATTCACAAGATTTCAAGGGAGTTTTAAACTTTTCTTTGAGTTTTTGAATTGCAGGAGGAAAGAAAAACTTAGATCCATCTTAACTTCAGATCTACCAAGTGCCAAGAGGGATCAAACCATTTTATGTGCAAACCTCTTTCAGAGTGAAAAGAGATTGGATCCCTCTTGGTGATTGGTAGATCTAGAGTTAAGATGGATCTAGGATGGTGCATATATGTATGTGTGTTTGTTTTAACTTTTGAGGACATGCATGTCATTGTGTATAATAAATATTCACCCACATTCTCTACTAGATTTATTAACATGTATATTTTATATGTGAATGTGCAATGCTTTAGATATGAGCATGTATTTGCATGTATAATAGATATGCATATGTATGTATATGCCTTTGTTCTGGTGCATGTCTATGTGTCTTTATAGATGCACATGTGTAAAAAAGTAGATGTATATATTCACACAAATAGCTATTGCATGTGAATGGTTATAAATGATTTTCTTATTTCTTTGATAGTAGAGAATGACTTTTTATATTAAGACTAAAGATTCAACATTTTTTTCAATTTAGACACATTAGGAACTAACAGAGATGATGGATGAAACAATCTTAAAAAAACCAAGATTGATAAAGGTTGGATTTCTTCATTCACTTATTTCACGTTTGACCTATTATTATTTCTTCTAAGATGTGTCATGGTTCAGTGAAATTGGAAAGTTCCCATGTGTTGTTTATTTATTTATTCTCAAAAAGGATGTTTCTCACAATTTTTGTGTTTGGAATAGGAGGTAGAGTAGTGTAGGAAAAAAATAAAGACTTGAAATATTTTCATGTTTATATGAAATCACAGGTACATAATCCCATCCAGGTCTTTGACCACCTTATTTTCCCGTGCTTATATTTTCAAATAGGAGATAAAGATATTCTTTTTTACTAAAAGATAATTTTTGATGCATTTTGAAATTGAAGTTGTGCCTTGAAAAAAGAAAAGAGAAAAACACGCCTTAAACATCTCGACCATCATCATCTCATTCAGATACTAGTTGGGAAACAAAAACAACTACTTCATGTGATGATTTTCAAAGATGTGATGCACATGAGAATTTTGAGATATTTTCTAGTAGTTCAACTTTAGTCTTGGTGTATGACAAATCACATAGACTTGGAAGGGAAATGTTTGATTGTTCCCATGAGTCCTCATTTTGGTTTAAGAAGGATGGTGCAATGCCTACATAGGATACTATTTGTTCAAGTTTTCTTGACCTGAATGTTTCAAATGAATCTTTGTTTGACACTAACATTTCAAATTATCTTCATGACCAAATGTCAATGTAAAAGAACTAAGGTGCGACTGCCATAGTGTCAAGGAGGTGAAGGATAGAGCTCAAAAGAGGCAAATATCCCCAGTTAAGGTGGGAGTATTTCTTTTATAAAGGTTGCAACCATGTTGTTTACACACTCTAGCTATTGGATTTTAAAGAATGAGGATTTTTGTTCTAAGTTTCTATCATGATAATCCAAAGTTAATTCTAAAATAAATGCAAGATATGTGGCTGGTTTACTCAAATCTCTTGGTTTTAATGCCAAAAACAATGTTGAAACTTGGTTTCAAATTTAAATGCTAAAGAAAATGCAATGTGAATATATCTAGTAAGGAAATTAGGTTAATAATGAAAAGATAGATCTGGAATAACCATCATACATAGAATTAATCCAAATCTTTTGGTTTAAATGACAAAGACAAGGTAATGTTAACAACTTTGTGTCTATATATATAATCTAATAAGGAAACTCAGTTGATAATGAAAACAATATATATGAAATGAAAAAAATGCAGACACAATGATGGTGCTTTGCATAATAAGGAATCCAATAAAAAATCAAGAGTTAGTGATTTGCATTGTAAGTAATATGGTAGAAATTATAGGTTACAGTTATGTGGACATAATCTAGATAGGAAGACTCACTGATTGTCTTTGATTTTGTAATTACCAACTCTTTATATAGTTGGGATTATCTAATTAGCATTGTAGTTTGACTTGCGTGAAACTTAGAAAAAGTTTGGAAACCCAATTATATTAGATATAATATGTTCAAATTATTTCAAAACAACAGGAGACATTAAATTTGGCAAGGTTTCGAGTTTTTTCAAGTGGTATACTTATTGGAATTGTTTCAAGTTTTTTTAAGAAGTAGAAATATTCACAAGATTTCAATGGATTTTTTAACTTGACTTTTTAACGATATGAGAATACATTTATTTTTGTAGGTTTCCTACATGGAAATTTGTGATTTTCCATTCAAGGAATTGGATACACTTAGGGGATCAAGTCAATTTAAAGAAGTTATCATTTAAAAAATAATATACAACAACAAGCATCAGTGAAAAAACCAAGTAAATGTGAATGAGAATCACATAGAAATCAGAGATGTTCATCAATACAAATAAAAATAATAAAAAATTGTTATTTAAAAAAAATAATGAAGTCCATTGTAATGAAAGAAGCTAACAAGACATAATACTCGATGAGTTTTCTACAAAAAATGCTTAAGCATCAAGGATTTCCAAATCAATGTTCTCAGAAAGAGACTCAAACTGAGACTCAAGAAATACTCTAGCTAGTGGGAAGTTTCAAGAGCAAGTCTTAGGAAAGACTCACAAGTCTAAGCCAACTCAAATTACACTGTTCGAAAATACTATAAGCATTATTTGTAAAACCTAGGTCAGATTCAACAAGGTTAGAACTTTGAAAAAAAGTAAATACACTTTGATGTGCCGCATATAGAGAGGGAATTTTCTATAACACATGTAAATGATCATGATCATAGTAACCTAGAAAAAATAATCTAATAGATATATACATCATTGGTGTAAACTTCAATCTGTACACTACCTCAACAATTAGGCTACATATCATAGAAGAATATTGTACGTGTTTGAAATCAAAATTTAACAATTGCCTGAGAAAATTGTAAATTACGTGCTTAAACTGAAAGTATATGTTAACTGGAAATCACCTACAAAGTCACATTTTGGTTGGGTTTTGTTTATCTCAGAAAAGGATAGAAGAATAACATACGTTTAGTCTTTGGAAATGTTTAGGCTGCCTTTTTGGATTTCATGTATAGATCTACCAGATCTCTCTAATTTCAGACTTGATGAATCCTTATTTATTTCTAAATTTGATCCATCTACTTGCGATTTGGACCATGTACACACTTAACAATAAAGTTCATTTACTTCACATCTTTACATTATCTAAGATCTTTTTTTTGAAGTTTGGCAGAATTCATTTTTACTTGTAAACTGTCCAACTTTCAATCTATGGATTTTTTATAGCAATCTACTAAGCCTATTACTATATACACTTCATTTGGATCCCCTGATCAAGGGACTAATGTCCTATAGAAATTTGAATGATATAACACTTATTCACAAAGATTATCCTGATTATACACTATTTGCGGAATGCATGCATAATACATAACCTCCTCTACCATTGACCATCAATTTGCGGAATTAAAAAAACAATCACATGCGCACATTGAAACATCAATCACACATATCAACATAGTATGTAATGGGGAAAGCATATAGTTGAAAACCGCCAACTATCTGTATATTATAATGATGGAGAACATGTAACAATACATAGTACAATACTCCTCACACGTACTCAGTACTATCTCCACATGCTACACACAAACTAGATCAGATCTGAACAAGTCACGGGTTCAAATCTCCTCCACTGTTTGCCTGCCTCTACTGCACAATCCAAGTTGAGAATAGATCAGATCCAAGTTCGGATTCCCTTGGCTTGTACTATGCAATCCTCATTGGCAATCTCAATCAATGATTGTGCAAATCTCATGCACAGCTATAGTCACAACTAATAGTAGTCTCACCCTTTCACCCACCTCTAACACTTGTCTCCACTGAACTGTCCATGCACTGAGTTAACTGATGTATTCTTTAGTTGATTTATGAGTTAATAATTAGTGAATTAATTAATAATTAATTCATACCACTCATCACTAGTGTATTTGTCAGTTAGACTAAATGCAACTAGTTCAAATAAGTCAAACTGAACACAACTCCATCAACTCCTCAATCAACTCCACCAAACTCAATCACTTGAGTTCTAACTGAAGTCCATCATGAAATAGCTCAACTAACCCATAGGAAAAGCGTATTTCCTTATGGCAGTTGCATGTGCCACATCCGTAGCTCGAACTGAAGTGCTGCAAGAGGAAAAGATAATGTTTATAGTCCAAATATTATTAAGAGCTAATAATATTCAACTGTTCTATTTTTTGACTGGTAGTCTAAAAATAGACTCCGCCCATATGTCTAAAAATAGAGGTCCATCTATTTTTACCAACATGACCAATCATCCATAAATAGCATCCTGCAACTCATAGACCATGATCCATATCTCTAAAAATAGACATAGTCTAAAAATAAACTTTGCGCCAAAAATAGCCTGCGGGTCCACTTAGTGAAGGCGACTTCTTTTCACTAAGCTCCATCCTCTTGTTTCATTTTCAACAGATAATGATCACATAGGAGCTTTTATGAACGTCAATTTTCCTATCCTCCAATTCTCGCATTATATCACATCATTTCCTTATTTATTAAGCAATTCTATTATATGCCTCGATTTCGGCAATCTGCTCGACATTGTAAACATGGAATTTCTGTATACGTTGTTCCTTTATGACTCTGTACTATGGTAGTTCAACACGCCGCTCCTTCATTTGACGGTTGAGGATGGCCTATTACATTACAAGGGGGCGTGGGTGATTCTCATAATTCGCTGGCATATGTGTCAGCTCATCGTTCGGAAGAATTAATGACTCAGGAATAGCAAAGCTTAACAGTATTTTGTTTCCCAATATGCATGGCTTGTTGTTCCAAAGTTATTTCTGTGTTTTTCTTTGCAAAAATTAGCATTAAGTTAGAAATTTGAACAGCTTGTTGTTCCATCACCTTCGTTGTGCTTTCCTAACAGTGAAATTTGAATAGCCTGCTATTCCATTATTGTCTCTGTGTTTTTTTATAGTGTGTGCTAAGCGTGAAATAAGATGGGAGGAAGATCAATTCATAGTGAGCCACAGGTGTTGATGGTCTCTGATGCTACATGATAAATCATAGCAAGGGCAGGATGGATAACTTACCTTAATCGTCTACAGCAATCCAATGAGACGATGGTAATTGAGTTTCTGCAAAACTTGCAAGAACATCATTCCATTTTGAGAGGGAGAAAGATAGTAGTTACTGATGACATAATCATAGAAGTTTTAGGACTGCCAGCCATTGGACCTGTGTGGACTCTAAAAAAGGTGAGACTGCAAGATGCCATGAAAATCTTCCAAGATGAGGGGAAAAACTTGAGTATAAAAGGGAAGGGAGTTTTGCCGGCAACCTTGGGAGAGTTGTGGGAAGAATTGGAAAGAATTATCTAGAGATACATCACTTGTGATGGTAGGAAAGACGTGGTAAGACCATTCCATCTTAAACTTTTAGCTATGTTAAAGCAAAAATGCGCTGTGAATTTGCCTGTGTTTTTAAAATTTTTATTACAGAATGTTGCCCGAAGCATGAATAAATCTCGCCATGTAAAGTTAGTAGTAAGCCACCATGGGTTAATATGACTGATAGTCAGGTACATTCTTCCCGAACAGCAGAGAATTTGGGAAGAACTGATTTTCATGATAGATGGGGGATTGGCTTTTCCAGCCCCAAAACGAAAGCATGTTGCCAATACATCGATCAGACCACTGAATCGAAGAAAATCTGTTAGGTTGGCAAGGATTAGAGGAATGTTGGGAAATTCCCATGGAAATATTAGTCAACCTATAGAGATACATGATTCAGGAGATGAACAACCCCCACAATTGGAAGGAGGGGAGAATGAAAAAGAATTGGAGGAAAACGATGAAGAAAAACTGGAGGAGGAGACTGAGCAATCTAGTCAAGAAGAAGAGGAAGCAAAGCAATGCAGTCAAAGTCCACTGTAAAACGTGCTGCAAGAAGATGAATTGACCCAAATTCTAGCCAATATGGGTGAATATGTCCAACCTCACAGCCCACTTAACCCGCATACAGAAGAAGGACCGCAGGAGCACTCTACTCATGATAAAAGTGGATCCGAGGAACTGTGTGATGAGGAAGAAGGACCGCTGGAGCACTCTGTTCATGATAAAAGTGCATCCGAGGAATTGTGTGATGAGGAGGAGGGAGAAGAGGACCACTATGTTCATAACGAGAGCATATCTGGGAAGAAGAGTGACGAGAATAAAGAAGAGGGACAATTTGTTCCTAGTCAGAATACACCAGAAGAATTCCACTATGAAGAAAGAAGAAGAAACTACGCAGGAAACAGCAGAGCAAGCTAGGGTTTCTACCCCTGAAAAAGCCGATCAGAAGAACACTGAAGAAGCACCCCAAGAAGAAAATAAGGGAATTAGCCAAGGCGAAGGTGCAATACTTGAAGAACAAAGCCCATGACTAAATAAACAAACGACTATTCCTTCCAAAAAATGGAGGAAATTAAAAGATTATGAAAGGAACAATAGAGATTGCTTAACATGATTAAGCAACTTTGACAACAGATAAGAGTCTTGAAAATGGGGAAGAAATCGAAAGGAACCACTGTGGCAAAGCAAGTAACCAGCTAAGAAAAACCCCTTAAGAAAAAGACTAAAAGGACTCAAGTCCAACCTGTTATTCAGAACCGGAAGGAACAACATCTGGTTGTTGCCCATGTCGAAGTACAAACAAATAATCTATCAGCCTGTGATAAGAAGATCCAAGTAGATCTCCCGCCTAAAGCTATCATGTTGGATAAGGACTCGAGGGTAGTAACTCTGCGAAAATATTTGGCACAAGCCCAACAAACAATAGAGAAACTTACAGAGCAGAACATCCTCAAGAAAAATACCAGAAATCACAACAGCAGCTGAAGAACGTTGATGCATCAAAAAGCCAGGCCTTTGAAGGACGGTAAAAGGCAGAAGAAAGAGTCAAAAAGGTAACCCATAGATTAGAGATAGTCATCAAACAAATGGATACCTTATGTTCTCTGTATACTAACATCCTAGCATGTAGGGCACCTGCTAGAAACTATGCTTTGTTCTTAATGGGAAGGTATTTACAATTGAAAATTAATGCTGGCAAGGCAGGAGTACCTATAGAAGTAAAAACCATTGATGACTTCATAAATTGTTGTAAGCATTACGGGGTGAAAGTTCAGCAATTGTTATGTGAATTTTCTTTGCACAATCTTGTATTAGATGGAGAAACAGAGAAAAACCCTAGCCCTTTTGTGGATGATGTCCAACTTCAGGCATTTATTTCTTTTGGTGTTAATCAAATAAAGTGGCTTAAAGCCTACAATGTCTTTCAAAGACAAGAGAATGGATTAGATTTATGGGTGAAGGGTGAACCTAGAGATCCACTCCATCTATGGAATAAACATATGAGCCTAATGAGAACTCAGGGAGTAATCGAGGCATTGGGACCTATTCACATAGTAGTCATCAGACAAGGGGTAGAATACTTCTTTACCATCAAAGACCTTGCCATAGAAGTAGCCAAATTCCAATATCATACTTCTAATCGAAATATTCAAAACAGAGAACCATTCAATTATGAGAACTTTAAGCTAGCTGTTGATCGCTTGGGTATCTATGGTGACCTCATTATGAGGGAAGGCCTGTCCTGGTTAGGTTGTAGGTTCCGAAGTCCCATCATTTGGCATCTTGCACCAGGATATAGATCCTTATATGAAATGCCTGGAGGTAAGACAGGGCGTCTTTTTGAATTCTTAGCTAGGCATCATGGTTGTAGACCACCTACTGAGAACCATTCTCCAGCCTATTCCCTAACTGCCTTGCATGTCAATTACAATGTTTTCATGAGGGCATGAAAAAGGTTAAGCAGGGTGTGTTGAGCACTAGAGAAGGTATGTAATCACCACTTATTTTGTCATATTTTCCTTAAATTCACAACTTCTTTGCATTGTGAAATGGGCATATGATGAAAGATTAATTTTTTATGATAAAGTTTAGAAGATTTGTGAGCAACGTAAAATGTCTAATAATTACCTTTACCTATGTAGAAAAAGAGGAAAATAGAAGATCGCCACTCCAAAGGAAAAGACAAGACAAAATCAACTGCTGTCCCTTTGACAGGGAGTCGCATCCAAATGAGGAAATATAGATTGGAGCGTACAAGCCAAGAAAAGGGAGAGGAGATACCAAATCGGCGGAAGAGAACGAAGAGATAACTGAGATAATGATCTGGTGAATCCCTCAGGATCCTTTGATCCCTTAGGATCGCTACTTTAAATATTATTTGTATCATTGATATTTCCGATTGGCTGCTATAAGAAGGGACAACATTGCTAGCCTAAGGGGTAGACTATTGTTGTTTTATGAAGTTCATTGTTGTAACTTAAACTTCGATCATCAACTCTCTTTAAAGAGCGAATTACTGTAACTCTCTTTTGATGATTAATAGATAAACTCTATTGTTGTTCCGTATTTGATTCTGGAATAATCACAACAGTGCGTCCTTGGAGGTTAAGGGCCCAGCCCTGGTGGATCACTTGCTTCCTTTACCATTATTTTCCAATTCCAAATCATGTGTGGTTTGATTTCTTTTATCTGCTTTGATTCAGTAATCTGTTGTTCCTTATTATTTCATATGTTGGCTCTGTTATATCACATTCCTATTTTAATAGTAAGGTTATCTTCTACAAGTAGAATGTTATGATGTTCATTCTGAATTTATATCGCATTACCGTTTCTTTAACAGATTATTGTATAACATTGCTGTTCCTTATAGATTACCATTACTGTTCGTTTACAGAGTAACAATGTTGTATATTCATAAATTGGTTCTATTGTGTATTTATCTACGACTTACCTTCAAGTGTGATTGCTGTTCATTGGGATTGTTGTTCCACTCTGATCGCAATTGTTGCTTCTTCATAGCCGTGACTAATAATTGTTATGCCGAAACTCAGATTACTGTTTCTTTCAATATAGATGTGTTGTGTGCAGTATTCGATTTGGTTTGCTATGCATTTACATTCGATTCAGGTTGTTGTTCAATATTTCATAACTTCCTTTTATGTTTGTTGCCCTATTTCCATTTGTTGTTCAAATCATTTCTGAGGTAAAGATGGATGCTTAATTTTTGTAGATTACCATTACTGCTTCGCTCATTTCTGTAGGTTGAAGCTTTGTTGTTCAATCTTTTTAAGTAGATTAGTTATTGTTCCATTTCCTGTTATTTGAATTATCATTACTTTGGTGTGAACATAACGATATGAAACTGTAGTGAAAATTAACTATTGTTGTCCAGTTCCCAGATTGATGATCTTTTCCTTGATTGCTATCCAATTATATCAATTTACAAAGGGAAGAGTTATTGTTATTGCACCCTTGATTGATGAAGTGTTGTAGCTTTCTGAGTGAATGATTTAAGTCTCAGAGTGTTAAGTTTCTTTTTGTAAGAAGATTTTATTCCAAGATTCCATTTACTCTTGTATTTAAAGCACTATACTACTAGCATTACTCTTGACAAGCATCCGCCTTAGACTGAGTACACTCTTTGAGATAACAAATTGTACCTGGATTGATAATTAATGTAGGGTAAATAGAGTTGAAAAAGACCCTTTTTACTGCTCGACACTAGTCAATTTGGAAATCATGAAGGAGAAAGAAGCAAATATGAAGTGCTCGAAAATCTCAACGAAAAAGAGGAAACACCCAACAAATCTCTAAATCCAGATCATCAAATCCCACCTTCCTAAAGCCCTAAGAAAATAACGGCTATTTAGAATAAGACTCCAGAAGAATCTCAAAATAACTCAATAGATTTTTCGAAGGAAGAAGAGGATGCCTATCACTCATGAAAGGAATCTACAAGTTGTGCACTAGTTTCCAGTGCAACAAATGAGAAATTGAGGTCGAAAAGAAAAGAGAAATGGAAAGAAGAATTCGACGCTTAGGAAGGAAACCTAACAAGGAAATTCGCACATAGCAAATAGAAAAGGACAAGGAGTTGGGATATCAAAGTAACATTCCCTACCAATTAGCTGACCATGGAATCAAAGAAGGTAAAATGGGTGCAACAATAGGCATTTCAAAGGGGAAAACCCACTCTAAGAATAAATGATGAATATCATATCTTGAAATTGTAGAGGTCTCGGTTCTGGAAAAAGCATAACAAAAGAAAAATATTGGTATTTAAAGAAAATTCGACCGTAGCCCTCTTCCAGGAGACTAAATTACATGAGAATGATCTATCAACTGAAGAGAATAGGATATGGAGTAGGAGTGATCTTTGAGTCAATTCCTAGGGTGTCTTGGAAGGTATGCACACATTTTGGGACCCTAATAATCTAAAACTCTTGAATAGTATGAAGCCACAACACTGGATTGCCACTTCCTTTAAAAATATTAGCCCTAAATCTCTTGGAAATATAAGAGGGGGGGGGGGGGTGAATTGGTATTTCTTTTCATTGTTGTTTTACCAGTTAAAACATTATATATTCAGAAAACAAGATAGAACAACCAAGAATAAATGTTTTATTATATATAAACTTTGAAATAAAATATATATATGTATATGTATAATATATATATATTAAATATATATATAATATATATATATATTATATATATATATATATTATATATAGATATATATATATATATATATATATAATATATATATATATTATATATAATATTATATATATATATATATATATATATATATATATATAATTATATATAATTATATATATATTATAATATATTATATTATATAATATATATATATTATATATATATTATATATATATATTATATATATATGATTCCATGCTATTGCCAAGCACTAACTTGGACTTTTGTGAGGCTCCAACCTCCAAAGAACCAACTATTTTTTGTCAAGGCACCAACCTTGGACTTAGGAGCACCACCTCCCAAGACAACAATCCTTACAGTTCTGAGGCACCAACCCCAAGGACACCAATCCTTCCAACTTTTGAGGCACCAACCCCAAGGGCTCCAACCCAATCTTGTCAAGGCATGTTTGATAGTAATTTTCTGCTCTCAGAACTCCTCTTTACCGAGTTCTGTATGTTTACTACTTCACTGTAGTCTCCATGCTACAACATCAATGGCAACCAATGGAAACCAGTCTTCTTATGAAGGATTCCTTACAACTCTTCATACTGTCCACACAGAGTCTGCTCTAATAGTGTCTCCACACAACTTTAGTGAGTCTACTATTGGTTGCACTAAGCTCTACACAAGAACCACTTCTTTGTTTCAAGCCTATGTTTTATCAGTCATAGTAAATGCTTCAGGTGTGATAGCTTCTCACTATTCTCTACTATTGCAATCTCTACTTCCCAGAAATATATTCACATATGCTTCAATGCCAATGCTTGCTACTGCTCCCTTCAAACGGTGACAGATAAAACTTTATTTTTTGCATCGCAGAATTGTTCTTCAAAATGCACTTTGTACCTGATCAATTCATTGGTTGTCCTTCGTCTTCCTTCTATCATATTGGACCTTTGGCTTCCTTCTATTCAGCTGGACCTATGGCTTCCTTCTTTCTTCCAGTTCGCCAACCCACCCTGCATCAAAAAAATTCTTTGTTATAACACCTAATATGCCTGACCTTTGGATTTCTCCTTGCTTGATTAAGATTCCATTTCCTCAAGACTCGTTTGACCTTCTAGCATCCTTCCTCAGTCGCTGTAGTTTCCTCTGTGCTCACTTTCTCCTTCGGTGATTCGAATTGGATCCTAAGCACTCTCTAAGTTTTCATGACTGTTTCAAATTATGCCAAAAGATTCAAGTCTTAGAAAAATCAAACTATCAGAAGGAATCCTCGTGAAAGTTGCAGTTGTGGCCAAAGCGGAGCAAAGCATGATGGCACCAAATTGGCAAAACTGAAGGCTAAAACGAGAAACAAAGGTGGATTCTGATACACAATTAGCACTAAAGTGCTAATCGCGTATCGTAGGGCGTCCCCCTCAGTGAAGGAAAGCCCCGAAGTGCTCGGACTCGAAAACGCTATGAAAATGTGGAAAAGTAATAGTTTTAGCTTCGTAGCATGGGATTCCCCAAACTGATAGGGATATAGGAAGGCTTCAAGGTGGTAAGAAGTTTTGACTGAGTGCCACCTGATGCCACACACCGAGCAGTGCATGTCCGGCAGATGAGAGAGAAAACCCCCCGCATCAGATGGGTAAACGTCATGCAACTTACTTGCCCGATATGAGCGATGACCGTAGGATCCAGGGGACCCAGATCAATGGTGGAGGTGCATCTCAATAAAGGACCAGATTTGACAGGTGATAAAGCAAGATTACAGGGGATTTGAAGTCCGATGTGGACGATGAGTTGGTAAAAGAGTTGTGATTCGTGGGCAATCTTGAAGTAAATGGAATTAATGGCCATTTAAATATGATTCAAGGAATCTGGCACTCAGTTCATTTGGAAATAGGTGGCCACCTCCCTGCAAGGTGTTACCTAGTGATGATGACACAAAGTAGAGGAAATCAAATAGATAGAGGTAGGGAAACTAGAAGGTCGGGAAGTGGAAATGAAAAGTCAAAGAACAAATTGTCTTTATAAGCCATGAATTGAAAGAAGCAGAGCAGGAAGTAACAGATAAGGCAACGACAAGGAGAGAGTTAGTTAGCCAAAGAAATCTAATAGCAGAGAACAGAGAGTAGAATTTGAGCTGACCTGAAGTCAACATTGAGCCAAACAGAGATAGAGAGAGTCAGAGAGTTTGTGTACTCCAAAGAAGGCTTGAGAGATTCAAGCAAACTCCTCGACATAGGCCTGTCATACTACTGTGACCCTTAGAGGTCAAGTTTCAATAAGGAGAGTATGTGTACTCCAGTCCTACTGGCTTACATATGTTAAGCGAGACTCAATTTGAGTTCATTGTTGTAAAACTCTGCTTGAAAACATAATAGAGAGGCCACCACTGAAGGTTGGACCAGGAGACGTAGCCCAGGAGCATTGGGTGAACTGCTTATTAAACTTGTCATGTTTACATGTTTGACTGTTATGTTTTCTATAACTGCCTCAGTGTCTATGTATTCTAGAAATCTTATCGGTCCATTGCATGAAGTAACATAGGCACATCCTAGCACATGAGTCTGTAATACCTTTAATTCTTTGTCCTAGATAAATTCCAGATCAAGTGGTATCAAATCTCTAGGATTATTAAGGTTAGACAAGCTTGTGCTAGTTTTTGTTGTTGAAAGCTAACTAGCTCAAAGCTTAAATAAGGAGGAGAGTTGGTTGAAACTAACCCATAAATTGGAAGAGTCTATTCTAAGAGGAAAATGTTAGAAGAAATTCCCTTGGAAGCAGAACCCGAGTTCATGGATATCTTTATGACCATGAGGGTCCATGGTGGAGGAAATGTATAGGGAATTTAAGAAAAATAGAGATGAAGATTCATCGAACTCCAAACAAGATAAGGGAGTAGAAGAATCTCTCCTCCATGATCACTCTAAAGGCAAAGGTAAAGAAGCAAAATTTCTCACACCTCCTAATAGCCCTGAAATAAAACGAAGACATATTTGATTAAATTAGATGTTAAATTTGATTTACCAATATATGATGGAGATTTGAATGCAGAGAATATGGATAATTGGATTAGCTAGATTGATGTTTATTACAGAGTGCAAAGCATTGATTTAGACAAGAGTAAGATTCAGCTGGCTAGCCTACGCCTTAGGAGCATTTCCTTGGTATGGTGGGAAGGCAGGACACAAGCTAACATGAAGAAACATGGTAAGATTCTTTTTGTATGGAGTGAATTTTTTTATGCAATTAAAAAGAAATTCTATCCACTATCCTATATGCAGCAAGCCATGATGAGTTGGCAAACTCTTCAACAATTAAAAGGGCAAAGTATACAAGGTTACACCTAAGAATTTAGAAAAAGGGCTTTAATTCTAGGAATTTATTTAGACTCACCTAAAACTTTGTTTAAGTATATAGGTGGTCTACATAGCTACATGAGGCACACTATCCTCATGTTTAATCCCACTAGCATAGATGAGGTATCCGTTCAGGCTACACATCTAGAGGCTAGAGGTAAGAATGGGAACCTAGAAGTTGGGGGATCATCCAAACCCACTGCAAGCAAGAATAAGGAGAAAAGAAAACAGAAATGGAAAGAGAGGAAGACAAATACTATACCAAAGAGCAAGTCTTCATCCACTCATAGTAAGAAGGATGGGCATGATGATGAACACTACAGGGTTCTGCATCCGGAGTTGAAACACAAGAAAAATGAGGGCAAAAGGAAGAAGACTGCTGCAAATATTCAAAAGGATTTGGGGTTAGACTCAGGAGCTGAAACAACAATCACAGCCATAGGTGTAAAAGGTAAAAATTCTGAAGCATCTACTAGTAATTCTGCATAATCTACTGATAATGAAGAAAATGAGAGGAAAAGGCATGAGCTTTTTCATATTTGAGTTATTTCCAATCATCAAAAGATTAATACTTTGTTTGATAGTGGCTCACAAGTAAATTTAATTTATGAAGCAATTGTAAAGAAGTTGGAATTACTAGCCACACCTCACAAGAAACCATATCCATTAGGTTGGTTATGTGATAAAGCAAAGCTACAAGTGACTACACAATGTAAACTTAAGTTTTCTTTTGGGTCAGCATTTGTAGATGAGGTTGAGTTAGATATAGTTCCTTTGGATATATGTGGAATTGTTTTAGGAAGTCTTTACTTGCATGATAGAAAATCTATTTTCTATAGATCTGAGAACAAGTATCTACTCATTAAAGATGGAATCGAATATATTGTAAGAGCTCATAAGCTAAAGAATAATTATACTCTCATAAACTCAAGGAAGATGAAGAGAATTGTAAATTCAGGTCAATTTTTTTAACTGATGGCTGTAAAGGAAAAGAAACCTGATAAAATTAATGTATTTGAGGGTTGTGATGCTAAATAGCAAGCTTATTTAGAAAAGGTTGTTTCAGAATATGATATATTATTTCAAGAACCTAAAGGTCTGCCACCCAAAAAGGAAATAGTGCATGATATTAATTTGCAACAAGATGATCCATTGCCTAACATCATAATGTACAGGTTGTCTGCTCTAGGGAATGCAGAAATAAAGAAGAAGATACAAGAGCTACTTGAGAAAGGGTTCATAAGACCTAGCACATCGCCATGTGGATCTCCAATTGTCTTGGTGAGAAATAAATATGGCTCATGGAGAATGTGCATTGATTACTGAGCACTGAATAAAATAACGATCGAAAATCGTTATCCCCTTCCTCGCATAGATGATCTATTAGATCAATTGAAAGAAGCTATTTATTTTTCCAAGTTAGACTTGCATAGTGGATATCATCAGGTCAGAGTTGCAGAGAAAGATGCATGGAAGACTACTTTCAAAACAAAGCAGGGATTGTATGAGTG
>APFE031061474.1:22966-67734 GCA_000404065.3 Pinus taeda | reverse complement strand
TTCCCTTGCCTCTAGGGGTCGAGCTCACCATCCTAGGAGCTGTTTCAACCAACTCTAAACAAAGCACTACAATCTAGGCAGTCAAAACAACTTGCCTCTATAAGGTAGGAAACCAATTCATTCATTAAATTTTCACTCTTTGGTGAATGAAACTTCTAGAACAAGTAACTAAGTGTCAAAATAACATCATGTTTCATCAATTACATCAAGAGGAGTGAAAAATCACATCATAAATCAAAACTAGTCAAACTAGCTGCATTTCCTGAGCTAAAAGATGAAAATTTGGCCAAAAAGCCCTGTGCGCCGCGCGCCTGAGCCCTATGCGCCACGCGCCTTTCAAACTGCTTTTGGGGCACTTCTCGACATCCAAATCAAGGTCACAATAGCTACTTGGAAAGCCCTGGATGTTTTCTATCCATCCCAAGTGGAATTTTGCAATTTGGTGCTCATTTTCCCCCTCAAAATGTTATTCTCCCCGAAGTACTTCTTGCTGGTGCAAAAGGTGGCAGAAAGGTGATTTTCATGGTGTTTTTGGGCCTTTTGATCACCCAGAACTTGATGAAATGCTTTGGAAATAGCTGAGCATGCATAACTTATCATGACAAATCCAAAAATCTAAAGTTTTCCTCCAGAAAGTGTCCCAATCTTAAGCGCGCGCGTCGACGCGCTACGCGTTGAGCCAAAAAACCTGTTTTTAGGACAAAATTTTCAAAATGAAAAAAATTACTTTGAATTTGCTCAAATTCAGAGTGAAGACCCTCCATCATGTATTGCGCCCCACCAATGAAGCCTCGGCCAAAATTTGGAGTGGATCGGGATTTTTTCGCCGTTTAGTGCTTTGCTCAATCGCCTCTTTAGAATCTTCATTTTTGCTTTGCAAACATGCATACGAGCCCAATAATGAGTTTTCATATGAAGAAGCATGTCTTTGTCTTTGTTTGCCTTTGCCAACAATTTCTCCATATGAGTGTTCACAGGAATGAGCATAGACTCTCGATCAATCGGTGTCATATCACCGGGTCTCTTTCGGGCCAATTTTCGATCCTCACAGATTTGCCACAACTCATAAAGTGTATGTTAATCCTCTAGCTATTTGTTGCGTTGCTCCAAGTAGTTTATCACCCACTTAGCCATCTGCAATTTCTTCTGCAGCGATTCATTCTCAGCCCTTTGCTCCCGGATGATCTCCTTTAGCTCCGAGCTAGGAGAGCTCGCATCAAGATCGATGATAGTGAAATCTGTGTCCTGGCCTCCTAAAGGACCCTCATCATGCATAGGCCTCTTGCCCCTGTCCTGGATCTGTACCTGTGCTGAAGAAGAAGGCGATACTCGTTCCACATGATGTGGAGATACTATTCGTTGTGCTGATGGAGTCAACGAGACCCCTTCCACCCCAGGTGGAGATAGTACTCGTTGTGTATATGAAAATAAGGCCCTGTGGCCTCGCTGGTATGTCACATATGGAGGAGCACTTATATGCTCAGTCTCAGGAATGTGTGGCTGGTATGAAGGCACTCCCTCATCATGAAATATCTCAGGAGACGACTGTAGCGCTGATAAGAAGTCACGGGAGATGAAATCCTCCCAAGCAATGCCCTGCTGTGTCAACTGATGTATCACTATGATTTTGATCAGCGCATAATGATATATGCTCTTATGCTGATGTGCTGGGGTCTTCCTTTGTACTAAAGTCACCATCCTCTCTATGTTGCGACACATGAAGTACGGAATGTTCATCATATGTACCCTTGTGAAATGGATTAACAAACGGACACGGTACGCATAGAGACGTGAGAATCTGCCCTCGCAACTGAAATATCGAATGATGAGTTTCATCAACGGTGCAAACTCATCCCTCAGGAATTTGAAAGGAAAAATTGTGCTCAAGTGTCTCATATACCCAGGTTTGATGTATGGCTCATAGTAGAATCTGTTTAACTACTGGCGTTTGCTCCATTCCTCTCCTACATTTGGTATCCCGGTGGCCTGAGCAATAGTCTCTGGTGACAAAGTGAAATTCACTCCGGCGAGGTTTACATGACCATCATGTAAATGTAAAACAAATAAACAAACTAGTTCTCGATGAGGTTGGGTTTGTGAGATCATCTCACAGTATTGGAAACATGATTGACGCCGAAAACAATCCATTGCAAGTGGGCAAGCCTGCAATTGAGCCAAAGAAGTAGGCTCCTCCCTGAAATGCTGACCACCTTTGCCACTTTTGTGATATCTCTGTGGCACATTAACTTCCGGTGTAGAATCACTGTCATACTCCTACTCATAGACTGACTCCGTCTCTGACATGACTTTGAAAACAAGATAGCTAGAATATATATGCTGATGTATAAAACTGTGTGTATAATTGAATACAAACTGTTCTTTTCTCTAACAATGCTGTGACCAAGGGGAAACAAATGCACAAGGGAATATTAGGAAAGGGAAAAAATTAGGGAATTAGGGACTTTGGAAATAAAATGTAATTAGGAAAGGAAGGGGAAATGCAAATATTGGATTGGGGTTTTGGGATATTAGGTAGGATTAATGTGTTTTTAATAGAGGTGAGGGACTAGGATTTTAGGGATTGTAGTGTAGGATTAATGAGGGAATTAATGGGGAAGAATAATGGGTGAATTTGGGAATGAGAAACAAAGGGAAATGGGGAAAACACATAACCTTGGTTACACACCATTTTCAAACCCTACAACACTTTTTTACATTCGAACCCTACAACACTTTTTACATTGACAAAAGGAGGGCTTCAAACTTGGATCTCCACAGCAAACTTTTCATGAACCCATCACATTAACCTTTAAAAAACCAAGAAAAGGTAATGGATATGAGCCTACCTGAAAATTTTATGCGGAGAAGAGGCGATTTGATGCTCTTTCAAACAAGTTTCGGGCTCCAAACCCAGTGCGCCGCGCACCTTACCCAGTGCGCCGCGTGCTCCTGATGCGCTGCGCGCTTGTAATTTTACACTGTGGCTTTGTGCCCAGTGCGCTGCGCACAGCCAATGCGTCACGTGCCTAGCCCAGTGTGTCGCGCGCCTGAAAACTGCTCCAACTTCCACTCAAACTCACAAATTTTCTTTGGAATGATCTTCTCCACTCTTGGCATGTATAATGAGTTGAAAATGTATTGAAATATCTTTATAAAGACTCCCTTTTGATTTTTGCTTGGTCCATAACCCATTTTGCAATGTTTTGTCTTTGACACTTTTTCAGGATTAATAGACTTCTTTCTTTTTGGTTTCCTCCTTAAATTTGGTTGAAATAATGATTTTCTTTGACAATTTTTTGCAGGGATAGCTGTGATATAATCTGGCAAAGGAGACCAAGGCTGCGCCTGGACAATTCGAGAACTGAAATTTTTGAAAATTTATTACAAAAATGAGATGACGACTTATCTTCAAAACAGAGTTTTGAAGAGAAGTCCTAATCTATCTGTATAATGATAAAAATCATTGAAGTAACCACCTATTGATGACATCCCTCTAGCCTGCTAGTTTTCTTAGACTTTGCAAAACAAAATTGACTTAACCCTAAACCTAATGACCGAGAACGCTTGTCATGACCTATAAATTTGAAACAGGACTGTAAATGACCTTTCAAGACTTGTTTTTATTAATAGACTTGAACCAATAGTGCCAAACACGAGGGGAATGAGTGACACAAACCATTCCGTCAGAGTTATGACATGCCTAACGAAATGCAACTGATCGAAACTGATGGGACACCTAAACATGAAATGCAAAAAGGAGCTTTGATCTCTGGCGGAGGGATAACTAGACCGACTCTAACATTGGCTCCAATGGGGATGGTAACTCCTTGGAGATGCCAAGAACCGCATATATCTGTAAGAGCTAGACAGTGCCTTCATCCATTGGGATATGGATTCATTATTCCAATACAAAATTTTGACAATTTGACTAAAAACCAAAAACCACTTTAACCAAAACTGACTCGAAACTAAAAGGACTGATAGACGTGACTTGACAAACCTCAAACCAACTAACCTCCATTTTCAAAATTATAGCCTTCACTGCGGGCCCCAGACTGAAGATGAGAAGTTAGTACACATGTGCAATAAAACAGAAGTAGAACGATATGTACAATGATGATGAAATGAGCAGAAAATACTCAGAAGTGGTATTGCTTTAGCAGCCGACCATTAATCGGCCCTCTAGGACACTCATCTCCATTCATTTCTTTGAGAAGAAAAGCGTTTTGGCCACGATGCACTGCAATCTTTTAAGGACCCTTCCATAAGTTTTCAAATTTTCCGTGTTTTCCTTTGTCTTCATGTCGGGCATCCCACCTCAAAACTGCCTCATCCAGCTGAAATGTGTCCGCTTCTGCCTTTTGGTCATAAATATTTTTGATGCGCTCCTGCAACTTGAAAGTGTTTTGAAATACCTCCTCCCGTGTCTGCTGTAAATGAATCATCTGATTAATCCTTCTCTGCATAGGATCTTCCTCACTACCGGCTTCCTGAAGCAATTTGACTACCGGGACAACAAGCGAAGTAGGAAAAACCGTGTCTGTCCCGTACAACAACTCGAAAGGAGACATGCCAATAGACTTTTTCTGACTCACCCTATCAGCCCATAGTGCATTTACTAACTTCTTGTGCCAACCCTTTTTATTGATTTCCAGCAATTTTTAATGATATTAACCAAAGATTTATTAGATGACTCCGCCAATCCATTTCCCTGAGGATGGTATGCGGTTGAATGTCCCAAGCTAATATTGTACTTATAGAAAAACTCGACCATCCTTTTTGGCTTGAATGCCACTGCATTATCTATGATTAACTTACTTGGACACCCAAAATGTGACAAAATATTGGTTTCAAGAAAAGAGATAATTACCGCATCCGTGGCTTGTCGAGTAGGAATCGCTTCAATCCATTTCGTGAAGTAGTCTGTGGTTGTCAATATCCATCTATGCTGTCCTGACGATGCCGGATGGATTTCGCCGATGAAATCTAATCCCCACTGCTGAAAAAGTGCACTAATTTCAATTGGTTTGAGAGGCAAAGGTTGTAGTTTCTGCTTCCCTTCAAAAATTTGGCATTCATGACAATTCTTAATGGCCTTATATACATCTGAAAACAGTGAAGGCCAATAATAACCTTCTCTTAGAATCTTATTCGTTGTGGTTTTCCAAAACAGATGACCTCCATAGTCACCTCTATGAAAGTCTTCCACAACTCTTTTGGCTTCCTCCTCTACCAAACAGTTCAGTAACATTCCACCAGGGTCTTTCCAAGACAATGCAGAATCTAGTATGCAGAATTTTGCAACTTTCAATTTCAATGTTTTACTCTTATTTCTAGACATTCCACGAGGTGAAGACAAATTCTGAATTACATATAAAATGTCAACATATCAAGGGGAGGAAAGAAACATATCAGATACCTGAGCTGATGAACTCTCCTCATCTTCATCGGACATGGCAGCAATCAAATTTGTATCTAGAACCTGCAGATTCGTTTCAACCATTAACTTGGCAAGTCCTTGTCCTTTGATTAGTTTGGTTGGTTTAATCTCCACATCATACTCTAACAAAGCAACAATCCACTTACCCCTCCTGCGTTCTGGATCTGCCTATACCAAAATATCTTTAATTGTTGCATTAGGAACATAGGCTAGAATGTGGGAATGCAATATATACACACGGAAATATTTCAAGGTCTTTACAAGCGCAAGTGCTTGCTTCTCAATAATGTTGTATTTCAATGCTCCGTCTCTTATAATCCGACTGAAAAAGGCAATGGGCTTTTCAACTCCTTCCCTTTTCTGCATTAATACAGCTGCCAAAGTGTGCTCAGAAGCAAATGAGAACAAAATAAAATCCTGCGTGTAGTATGGGCTGATTAAAATAGGAGCTGAGGAAAGAGCTAACTTCACTAAATTAAATGATTTCACTGCCTCTTCGGTCCATTTTACTTGATTGTCATTTTTCAACATGTTCGTGATTTCTCTAAGATGCTCCGCTAGATTTGGAATGAAGCGACGCAGAAAATTCAGTTTACCATTAAAGGACTGTATTTCTTTCTTGCTCCAGGGCTGTTCAATTTGCTGAATGGCTTCAACACGTGCAAGGTCAACACGGATGCCATCTTTCGATATGATATGACCAAGGAGCTTGCCCTCATCCATGGCAAAAGGACTCTTTTTCAGATTTAGCGAAATGCCATATTTTCTGCACTTTTGGAAGACAATTTTCAAATGGTACAAATGTTCTTCATCAGAATTTGAAAACATAGTTAAATCATCAAGGTAAACAACTAAAAATACATCTTTCTCGTTGGCGAAATCCATGTCCATTGCACGCTGAAAGGTGGCTCCTTCATTCTTCAAACCAAACGACATTTTTGCATAATGAAACATTCCCCACGGAGTGGTAAACGCTGTCTTGTCACGATCATCTTCATGCACAAGAATTTGATTATATCCTGAATAACCGTTGAGTAGTGACATCCTTGATGCTCCAACTACTCGCTGCAATATGTGGTCCATTTTTGGCAGTGGATAATTGTCTTTTAATGAAACCTTATTCCAATTTCTGAAGTCAATACATAAACGGATCTCACCTGTTTTCTTTCTCACGGGCATCAAATTTGATATCCAATCTAAAAATCAGATAGGCACAATGATTCCTAACTTATACAATCTGTTTACCTCTTTTTCAATCGATGGTAGCAGCTTTGGATTGATTCTCCTCAACTTTTGACGAAAAGGCTTCTGATTTGATTTAATGGGAATAGTATGCTGAATGATATTTGTGTCATATGTTTTTAAATCTAAGTAATCCCATGCAAAAACATCAGAAAATAAAGACAATAATTTCACATACTCTTCCTTTATCTTTTGTGATAATGACTTTGATAATTTTACCATCTTGGGATTCTCAGCTAACCCAATATTTACTTCTTCAACGCCCTTTTTAGTTGGCCTCAATGTTGGTTTACGAGCTACATCATCTTGGTCGAAGAGTTCTTCCAAAGGAATCAATCCCTTAGGAATGACATTATCTTTAAGTTGTAGTACTTCTATTTGATTTATTTGTATATCATCACTACCATCATCATGTTTTGTATCTATGGAGGTATCTTTGACTTACCCTTATTCTGCAGAAACTGATTAATCTCCTCATCATCATGAAAGACTTGCCAACATCGTTGATTGTCTCGAATGGTGGGACGGTGTTTCACATGAATCTCAAACTTGTTGCTGGAATTCATCAGAATTTTTAAGTTGCTTGTTGCCATAGCAAGTCCATCAGCAACACCATTTTGTATGCGAGGCACACATGTCAAGGTATGATCAGAAAATAACTTCAAAATATCTAAGACTGCGTTTCGGTAAGCTCTCATGCGAGGATGCTTGGCCTAAAACTCACCCTTAACCTGCTTTATCACCAACTCTGAATCACCATAGACTGCAATCTTCTTCGCTTTCAGCTTTCTAAGAATCTTAAGGCCAGCAATTAGAGCTTCATATTCCGCTTCATTATTAGAACAATCAAATGCTAGCTTGTAGGAACACACTCTCACTTTTCTTGGAACCTTATCCGTAGCGGAAAATGGACCGCGAATCCAAACACCAATTCTAGCTCCATCAATACCTACTACGCCATCAAAATCCATGCTCTAAAGACCATCTTCATCGTCCTCTAAATGCTGAAATTGCACCGGCTCTGCTTTTTCTGTTTGCTGCCCATTTTCTTTAGCTGATTGCTCCAGAATAGTTTTCTTTTCTCTTCTTTCTTTTTGCAAAACTTCTCTAAAATTCCCAGTTATTTCTGGTATATCTTCCGCCTGAACTAACTGACTATCTAGATCATTAAAACTATCAGCAAGCAACACAAATGACTCTAAATCGGTATGTACATAATTTACAGGATGATTGATTGGCTTCTCTTTCCTGGTTATCATGTATTTCATCTTCTGTTCTCGATATAACTTCCTCATTTGACCAAAGACTGGAATTGTTGCGTAAGAGAAATCTAATTGTAGTGTACCTTTCAATTTTGCCCCCAGAGATCTCGAAAGGAGAATCCCAAATCGCGGAGGAATGTCCGCCACAACCACATCCATCAAGACATTCTTCGCTGGAATTTGGTCTAAGATAACAACCAAATCTTTGATGAGCCTGATACATCTCACACGGCTGGAATCAAATGAATACAAATCATGATATCTCCTTGTAATGTCTAGTCCCAGCTTTTCCATGATCGCCTTTGGCATCAAATTGTGCGAAGCACCCGAATCGAACATAGCATTGTGCAATACATATTCATGTAATCTAAAACTAATATAAAAGGGAGGAACATCACTGTCAGGGGACTCACCATCTAATGCAGGCCCAAATATCAATTCTGGCTGATCATCTTCAACGTTTACTGTGTCAAACATTGGATCAAAATTTAGAATTTTAGAGACTTGACCACGGTAGCTGCTGTTCTTCATGATTTCTGTCAAAGGAATGGATACTTTTAATTTGGAAATTTCATTTTCCAAACTAAATGCTGAAACTTTTTCAACTTCTTTAACCGAAACTTCCTTCTTATCCTTGATTATACTTGCCTGATTTGTCCTTTCTGTTGATGATATTTTGCTAGTTGTGGGATCAATTGTCTCTTTTCCTTTCTTCTTTGGTATGGGTGAATCCGTCTTCGGTGCTGTAGCTCCTTTTCTTTTCTGAATTGGATTTATGGGCACATCTCGGCTTCTCAATGAGTACTGCTTCTGTTGAGTAGACAAGGCATTCAAATATCCTCTTTGGTAATCATCTAAATCTGCATCATTTGCTAAGATAAAATCTTCATCTTGTTGGCGGCTGAATTTTCTCCATACTCTTCATCTTCAGTGATGTAAATGGGCAGATCGTCGGGAGTAAAGAAGTGATTTTGGTCTCCTACTACATCAGCATCATCATCTGAATCTTGACTCATAAAATTCTGCAAAAGAGGAGTCTTAATCTGCTGCTGGGCTGCCGGCTCTTGTGTTCTTTGTTCACGCTGCTTAATTCTGAACTGTGGCTGTTGCTGGCCATGGTAATTAGGATTACGAATCTACATTTCTGATTTACCAAGGTTCATTCTTTTGAACATTTTTTCCATCTCACGAAGCCAAGGCGGTTCTGATGTAGACTCTTCCTTTATAGTCACTCTTTTCTCTGCTTTCAACTGTGCTCTCTTATCATTCAGATTTGCCTCAACACTAACAACAATCTTTTGCATATCTTCTAAGGTAGGCGGATCTCTTTCTTGTAGTGAATAAGCCATTTCCGGATCAAAACCGTCCAGGAATTTAAGGAGTGCTGACTTTTTGGACGGTCTTAAGTCATCTGGAATTGCATTATACACTGCATTAAATCTGATAATATAATCCTGAACGGACTCACCAGGATTACGCTTGATGTTGGTATACTCTGAAGTGATTTGCAACGGATCTTTCTTCATCTCCCACCGGTCTAGAAACAAGGTCTGAAGTTCCTGTAATGTATTGATACTCCTTGCTTGTAAAGCTCTGAACCATTTACGAACCTATCCTCCAAAAGTCTGGGCAAACAATCTCATTGAAACATTTTCCGCATCAATTTCATGCAGGTCCAAAAATTCCGTCATTCGGACAATATGCTGTTGAGCTGATATACTCTGTGGTGTGCCATCGAATATAGGAATCTTGCTCTGATAATCAGCAGGCATAGGATCCAAATTGGTCGGAAAAGCAAGGGGTGAAAATCTGGCAGCCATGGTTCTTGGTGGATTTACAGTCAGCCTTGGAGATGTTGGGGGAGTAGGTGCAACTGAGGTGTGAGGTGTATGAGGAGGTGTGTGCGGAGGAGATGCAGTTTTAAGCGTGGAAACAGTAGATGAAGGCGAATTGATTGCAAACTTATGATCAGAAATAATAGGTTTCACAGGGATGGTAGGAATGAAAGGCGGTTCAGAAGGATGTCTAGAGGTCGATGCCGTAATGGATGATCCAATGGTAGTGGATGCAGTTTCTAGAAAATCAATGATATTCGTAACCTCAATTTTAGTTTGGAGCTGTCTTAAAATGAAATTCTCAATAGACTTGTTAGACTTTTCGATTTGAAGAGCGGCAACAAAATCAAGATCTGGAACTATAGAATCAAGAGCATTTTCAGACTTGGTTTTGAACAATGACAGTTCAAACTTTTCATCAAAAGCAAGTTCTTCAAGATATTCAAAAATTGCAGGACATGAATGGGATTTAATCATGGGAGTCGCAGAGCTTTCTTGACGAAGGATTTTTCAAATCAAGTTTGGATTTTCGTAGACAGGGGGCGGATTAGGATCTGGATTAGCTCTTGTATGTCTTTTTGAATCCAGTGTGTTTTGTCAAAAGATCGAAGGAATATAAGTAATTCAGCCTATCGATTTCTAGACTCAATCATCCAAAGGTCTAGAACGAACAAGTTTACTCGGGTGATTTGCAAATCAAGTGCTCACAAGCTAACCAGAGATCAACTGAAGCAACATTTATCTACTTCCGCTTATGCATAGCAAAAGCGTTTCAAAAGCTACCTGGTGTAACTTCAGACAACATCTAAGACTCATGAAACAAACACATCAACAAGCAAACCATTGAGATTTCTTCCCCAGTATGGTCGCCACTATGTTAGCACTCAAATCTACCTTAGGCAGAAATAAGGTAAAACTCAAGGCTACATCAAACCACGCTCAACCTCGTAGCTTGCCCTACGAGGACAGAAGAGGGCTCTCTCCGAGTCAATCTCGGCAAAAGGTAATCAATGAGACTCGAGATGAATAAATTGATAACTAATTTTAGGCTAGGCATGAAGTACAAGGATTTTGAATTGATTTTTGGAGTTTAGTTGAATTCAAGGGAAAGGCAATTTTGGGTGCGGGGATGAGGCACAAGTTTTGCAGAGGTCTACTTGGGGCAAGGTAGGTGATTGTCTTGATGCTTTTAAAGAGAATGAATGGCTAGATCTGACAGGTGAGAAGTTAAGGAGAGCAAGAAGCTTTCAAGGATTCCCCATAAACAGATGAAAACATGGAAAATAAAACAAACTTAAAGGCAGAGCATAACAAATTATGGACTCTACCTTAACACTTGATTTGTTCAATTGCAGAAGATAAGAGAAGATAAATGATACACATAAACAACTTACAAATAATGAAAGAAGCAGACCATCAACACATAAAGCCACATGAATCCCAAATAGTGCTGCAAAACCCTGGTCTTTCCTTTGCCAAAAATGCACATAAAATATGTACAATAGAGTGTCAAGTTTTTCCCAAGAGTCCAACCCTGAAAATGACTTAGAAAATACATAATATAGGCAAGCCAGCGCATTCCCTTGCCTCTAGGGGTCGAGCTCATCATCCTAGGAGCTTTTTCAACCAACTCTAAACAAAGCACTACAATCTAGGCAGTCAAAACAACTTGCCTCTATAAGGTAGGAAACCAATTCATTCATTAAATTTTTACTCTTTGGTGAATGAATCTTATAGAATAAGTAACTAAGTGTCGAAATAACATCATGTTTCATAAATTACATCAAGAGGAGTGAAAAATCACATCATAAATCAAAACTAGTCAAACTGGTTGCATTTCCTGAGCTGAAAGATGAAAATTTGGCCAAAACGCCCTGTGCGCCGCGCCCCTGAGCCCTATGCACCGCGCACGTTTCAACCTACTTTTGGGGAACTTCTCGACATCCAAATCAAGCTCACAATAGCTAGTTGGAAAGCCCTAGATGTCTGCTATCCAGCCCAAGTGGAATTTTTCAATTTGGAGCTCATTTCCCCCCTCAAAATGTCATTCTCCTAGAAGTACTTCCTGCTGGTGCAAAAGGTGGCAGAAAGGTGATTTTCATGGTGTTTTTGGGCCTTTTGATCATCCATAACTTGATGAAATGCTTTGGAAATAGCTGAGCATGCATAACTTATCATGAAAAATCCAAAAATGTAAAGTTTTCCTCCAGGAAGTGTCCCAACTTTAACTGCGCGCATCGACGCGCTACGCATTGAGCCAAAAAACCTGTTTTTAGGACAAAATTTTCAAAATGAAAAAAAATTCTCCGAATTTGCTCAAATTCGGAGTGAAGACCCTCCATCATGTATTGTGCCTTGCCAATGAAGCCTCGGCCAAAATTTGGAGTGGATCGGGCTTTTTTCACCATTTTAGTGCTTTTCTCAATCGCCTCTTTAGAATCTTCATTTTTGCTTTGCAAACATGCATACGAGCCCAATAATGAGTTTTCATATGACGAAGCATGTCTTTGTCTCTGTTTGCCTTTGCCAACAATTTCTCTACATGAGTGTTCACATGGATGAGCATAGAATCTTGATAAATCGGTGACATATCACCAGGTCTCTTTCGAGCCAATTCTTGATCCTCATGGATTTTCCGCAGCTCATAAAGTGTATGTTCATCCTTTAGCTGTTTGTTGCACTGCTCCAAGTAGTTTATCATCCGCTTAGCCATCTACAATTTCTTCTGCAGTGATTCATTCTCAGCCCTTTTCTCCCGGATGATCTCCTTTAGCTTCGATCTAGGAGAGCTCGCATCAACATCGATGATAGTGAAATCCGTGTCCCGGCCTCCTGAAGGACCCTCATCATGCATAGGCCTCTTTCCCCTGTCCTGGATCTATACCTGTGCTGAAGAAGAAGGCGAGACCCCTTCCACAAGATGTGGAGATAATACTCGCTGTGCTGATGGAGTCAATGAGACCCCTTCCACCCTGGGTGGAGATAGTACTCGGCGTGTAGATGCAAATAAGGCCATGTGGCCTCGCTGGTATGTCACATATGGAGGAGCACTTATATGATCAGTCTTAGGAATGTCTGGCTGGTGTGAAGGCGCTCCCTCATCATGAACTATCTCGGGAGGCGGCTGTAGCACTGAGAAGAAGTCACGGGAGATGAAATCCTCCCAAGTAATGCCCTGTTGTGTCAATTGATGTATCACTATGATTTTGATCAACGTGTAATGATATATGCTGTTATGCTAATGTGTTGGGGTCTTCCTTTGTACTAAAGTCACCATCCTCTCTATGTTGCGACACATGAAGTACGGAATGTTCATCATACATACCCTCGTGAAATGCATCAACAAACGGACATGGTACGCATAGAGACGCGAGAATCTGCCCTCGCAACTGAAATATCGAATGATGAGTTTCATCAACGGTGCAAACTCATCCCTCAAGAATTTGAAAGGAAAAACTGTGCTCAAGTGTCTCATATACCCAGGTTTGATGTATGGCTCATAGTAGAATATGTCTAACTGCTGGCGTTTGCTCCATTCCTCTCCTACATTTGGTATCCCGGTGGCCTGAGCAATAGTCTCTGGTGACAAAGTGAAATTCACTCCGGCGAGGTTTACATGACCATAATGTAAATGTAAAACAAATAAACGAACTAGTTCTCAATGATGCTAGGTTTGTGAGATCATCTCACAATATTGGAAACATGATTGACACCGAAAACAATCCATTGCAAGTGGGCAAGCCTACAATTGAGCCAAAGAAGTAGGCTCCTCCCTGACATGCTGACCACCTTTGCCACTTTTGTGATATCTCCGTGGCACATTAACTTCCGGTGTAGAATCACTGTCATACTCTTGCTCATAGACTGACTCTGTCTCTGACATGACTTTGAAAACAAGATAGCTGGAATATATATGCTGATGTATAAAATTGTGTACAATTGAATACAAACTATTCTTTGCTCTAACAATGTTGTGACCAAGGGGAAACAAATGCACAAGGGAATATTAGGAAAGGGAAAACATTAGGGAATTAGGGACTTTGGAATTAAAATGTAATTAGGAAAGGAAGGGGAAATGTAAATATTGGACTGGGGTTTTGGGATATTAGGTAGGATTAATGTGTTTTTAATAGAGGTGAGGGACTAGGATTTTAGGGATTGTAGTGTAGGATTAATGAGGGAATTAATGGGGAAGAATAATGGGTGAATTTGGGAATTAGAAACAAAGGGAAATGGGGAAACACACAACCTTGGTTACACACCGTTTTCAAACCCTACAACACTTTTTTACATTCAAACCCTACAACACTTTTTACATTGACAAAAGGAGGGCTTCAAACTTGGATCTCCACGACAAACTTTTCATGAACCCATCACATTAACCTTTAAAAAACCAAGCAAAGGTAATGGATATGAGCCTACCTGACAATTTTATGTGGAGAAGAGGCGATTTGATGCTCTTTCAAACAAGTCTTGGGCTCCAAACCCGGTGCGTCGCACGCTCCTGTTGCGCCGCGCGCTTGTAATTTTACACTGTGGTTTTGTGCCCAGTGCGTCGCGTGCAACCAATGCGTCACGCGCCTAGCCCAGTGCATCGCGCGCCTGAAAACTGCTCCAACTTCGACTGAAACTCACAAATTTTCTTTGGAATGATCTTCTCCACTCTTGGCATGTACAATGAGTTGAAAATGTATTGAAATATCTTTATGAAGACTCCCTTTTGATTTTTGCTTGGTCCATAACCCATTTTGCAATGTTTTGTCTTTGACACTTTTTCAGGATTAATAGACTTCTGACTTTTTGGTTTCCTCCTTAAATTTGGTTGAAATAATGATTTTCTTTGACAATTTTTTGCAGGGATAGCTGTGATATAATCTGGAAAAGGAGACCAAGGCTGCACCTGGACAATTAAAGAACTAAAATTTTTGAAAATTTATTACAAAAATGAGATGATGACTTATCTTCAAAACAAAGTTTTGAAGAGAAGTCCTAATCTATCTATATAATGATAAAAATCATTGAAGTAACCACCTATCGAGGACATCCCTCTGGCCTGCTGGTTTTCTTAGACTTTGCAAAACCAAATTGACTTAACCGTAAACCTAATGACCGAGAACACTTGTCATGACCTAGAAATTTGAAACAGGACTATAAATGACCTTTCAAGACTTGTTTTTATGAATAGACCTGAACCAGAAGTGCTAAACATGAGGGGAATGAGTGACACAAACCATTCCATCAGAGTTATGGCATGCCTAACGAATTGCAACTGATCGAAACTGATGGGACACCTAAACATGAAATGCAAAAAAGAGCTTTGATCTCTGGCAGAGGGATAACTAGACCGACTCTAACACCTAGAAGCAACACAATATTGGAGAAAGTTTATTTCTAACTTTTCCTTAATTGCAGCTCCCTCACATGCTTTAACAGGATTAAAAAAGGTGTTTCAATAGGGAGGAAAATAGCGAAAATCCTTCAACACCTTGAAAGAAAAGATTAGTACAGCACCAGTACTAGTACTTCCTGATCTTCAAAGACCGTTTGAGATTGAAATCAATGCCAGTGACTATGCCATGGGAGCAGTGTTGATGCAGCACGGTAAACCCATATGTTATCATTCCGAGACATTTAATTGTACAATAGTTAACTATCCCACATATGATAAAGAATTGTATGCATTAGTACAGTGTGTGAAAAGGTGGAAACATTATTTATTGGGTAAAGAGACAGTTATACACACTGATCATCAACCACTTCAATATTTACACTCCCAAACTAAATTGCAACAATCAGGACACTATAGGTGGATGGGTTTTCTACAACAGTTTCATCTTGTCATCAGATATAAAAGGGTAATACAAAATAAAGTTGCAGACATGTTGTCCAGACCTATTATAAATGCATCTACTATACTTAAGCATAATTCAGTATTGCATGAAAGCTACATTGAACAATATGCTCAAGATATAGATTTTAAGGATGTATATGTAACTTTAAGTCAAGGCAAACAAGTAGGAGAATTGGACTATCATGTTAAGGACCAGCTCTTATATCATTTTGGGAAGCTACATTCCACAAACTGAAAGAGTAAATATAATTCGAGAAGCACACACTTCTCTAATATTAGGTCACTTTGGTGTAAGTAAAACAGTTGCATAGTTGCAAAGATTTTGTTATTGGCAAAAAATGAATGAGACAGTTTCTATATATGTAAGAGGGTGTGCCATGTGTGCTAAAAGCAAGCCCAGTAATGGAAAACTAGGCTTGTACACTCTACTACTAGTTCCTTCTCATCCTTGGGAAAGTGTTTCCATGGACTTTGTTGGAGGACTGCCTAAATCTAGGAAAGGTCATGACTATTTATATGTTGTTGTGGATAGGTTCAGCAAAATGTGTATTTTAATACCTTGTAACAAACAGATTACAGCTGAACAAACTACAAAGTTATTCTTTCAACATGTATGGGTTCATTTTGGATTACCCACTTCCATTATATCTGATCGAGATACCCAATTTGTTGGGAAATTTTGGTCAAGTCTATGGGAATTGATGGACACTAGACTAAAAAAGAGCACAACTTTTCATCCACAAACAGATGGCCAAACAGAAGTGGTCAATAGGACAGTGATCCAGTTGCTCAGAGGCTATTGCAACAAGCATCCCAAACTTTGGGATGAAAATTTATGTTATGTGCAACATGCTGACAACCAAGCTAAACATTCTTCTACACAAAGATCTCCTTTTGAGACATGTTTTGGTTTCACACCAAGGTTTCCCTTGGAATTTGTCTTTGGCAAAGACATAGCAATTGATGGACATAGTGATGTGGACAAAGCAACCAAGTTCATTGAAAAAATCCAAGAGATTCACCAAGCAGTTCAGGAACAACTGGAAAAGAGCCAAGTCAAGTACAAGGCAAGGCACGACAAGCATCGGATGGAGCATAGTTTCTAAGTTGGTGATCAAGTCTGGTTGTATATCAGCAAAGACAAGATGCAAGGTGAAGGTAAGAAGCTGAAGCCAATAAGGTATGGACCTTTCAAAATACTTGAGAAAATTGGTGAGAATGCTTTTCGCCTTGATTTACCAGCTTACATGCACATCTACTCAGTTGTTAATGCAGATAGCTTGAGACTATTTGAACCTTCATTAATTGAAGATCTCGAAGAGTAGAGTCAATTGCCTTCTATTGATGGTCTGTTACCTAAATATCTTACTGAGTTGCAGAAAGATACAGGTCTGGACAGGAAGGTGAGAACCACACATAGATGGAATGTTGAGTATCTTAGGATTGGACTCAAAGGTTCAAAGCCAAGAAGTACGAAATGGATAGAAATTGAGCAAGCGAGGAATCTATACCCTCGCTTGATTGATGCTTAAAAGAAAACCAACTTTTGGTGGTCCAAAATCTTTTTCAGTGGGAAGGCTGTGATTTGAATTAAATCCTAAACACTCTCTGAGATTTCATGATTGTTTCAAATTATGCCAAAAGATTCAAGTCTTGGAAAATTAAAGCTATCAGAAGGAATCCTCATGATAGTTGCAGTTATGGCTAGAGTGGAGCAATGAGGATCCTCGGTCGAGTGCACAGACCACTGGCCCATGGTAAAGTGCAATGGCACCAAATTGGCAAAACCGGAGGCTAAAACAAGAAACGGAGGTGGATTCTGATACGCGATTAGCTCTAAAGCACTAATTGCATATCGCAGGGCGTCCCCTTCAATGAAGGAAAGCCCCAAAGCCCCGGACCCAAAAACATTGTGAAATGTGGAAAATTAACTGTTTCAGTTTCGTAGCACGAGATTCCCCCAAACTGGCAGGATATCAGAAGGCTTCGAGGCAGTAAGCAGTTTTGACTGAGTCCCATCCAATGCCACACACCGAGTGACACACGTCCGGCGGATGAGAGAGAAAACTGTCCACATCGAATGGGTAAACGTCATGCAACTTATCCGCTCGATATGATTGATGACCATAGCATCTCGAGGGGCCTAGATCAATGGTGGAGGCACATCTCGATAAAGGACCGGATTTGACAGGTGATAAAGCAAGATTACAGGGGATTTGAAGTTCGATGTGGACGATGAGTTGGCAAAAGTGTCGTGATTCATGGGAAATATTGAAGCAAACAGAATTAACCACCATTTAGATATGATTCAAGGAATCTGACACTCAGTTCATTGGGAAACAAGTAGCCACCTCCTTGCAAGGCGTTACCCAATGATGATGATGTAGAGTAGAGGAAATCGAATGGACAAAGGCAGGGAAACAAAAAGGTCGGGAAGCGGAAAAAACAATCAAAGAATAGTCTAGCTTTAAAAGCCATTAACTGATAGAAGCAGAGCAGGTAGTAAAAGACAAGGCAACGACAAAGAGAGAGTTAGTTAGCTAAAGAAAGCTAAGAGCAGAGAAAAAAGAGTAGAAGCCGAGCTGACCTAAAGGAAGCATCAAGCTATATAGAGCCAAAGAGAGTCAAAGGGATTGTGTACTCCAAAGAAGGCTTGAGAGGTTCAAGAAAACTCCTCGACATAGGCCTGTCATACTACTATGACCCTTAAAGGTCAAGTTTCATTAAGGAGAGTCTGTGTACTCCAATCCTACTGACTTACATCTATTAAGCGAGACTCAATTTGAGTTCACTGTTGTAAAACTCTACTTGAAAACAAAATAGGGAGGCCACAACTGAAGGATGGACTAGGTGATGTAGTCGAGGAGCACTGGGTGAACTCCTTATTAAACTTGTCGTGTTTACATGTTTGACTTTTATGTTTTATCTAAATGCCTCAGTTGCTATGTATTCTAGCAATCTTATTGGTCCATTGCATAAAGTAACATAGGCACATCCCAGCACATAAGTCTGTAACACCTTTAATTCTTTGTCCTGGATAAATTCCAGATCATTTGGCTTCCCGATCCTTCGAATCCATCAATACTCATAGGACATGCTAATGAGGAAGAGAGGCCATCTTTATTATTATTAAACCAATGGAATCATTCTTTACAGCAATCACAATCATTCACGAATAGTCGGAGTTATTCTTTAAACCCATAATCGGAATCGCAACATTCTGGAGGTCTTTATAAGTCATGCCCATAGTTCAGCCGATGGCCAATAGCGGATTCCCTTGCTGGCGATAGAGCGGATGCAATTATGTTATTAAATAGTTGGTAATAATGTTGTCGGGTCCATCACCTTATCACAATTGACAGTTTATATCGTTACACTCCTTCAAGACTTTCGATTGAACCAAATGCGATATTACATAAAACAGAAGTTAGTACACCCATTGAGTCCGTATATCTATATATATATATATCGCAATTACGGGTTTGTATCCCTTTGAGACCTGCTATATCAGAATCGAAGCTTTAATATGACAAGGCCTTAAACATTGTGATACATAACTCCCGATATGGTGGACATGATATACCATTAGGGAACAATATAATAGGATCATCAGGTTCGCAACTGTATATCGCAATCGGTGGTTTGGGAGTGACAAGCATTTATAACTTGCACTATGAGAGTTTCGATAGGCGGATGCGATATAACAATAGGGAAGTTTATAATGGTGCATTCGGGTCTGTAATACAATCCATCAGAAGCTTGTTGCAACATAGATCTTTTCTCTCCAGATCTAACAGTCCCAACTTAACCCGAAAACATCCATTGATCCTTCGTCATCGATCAACCCACACTAGATCCAACGGCTTACATGCATTTCAGGTGAGCCACTTACAAGGGAAATAACCACTCGAAAAAGGTGGTTTTCTCTCTCCATCCTAGTGCTATGTGTCACTCGGTTAATGGAATCGAGGGAGCACCTCTAAATACCACTTACTATCTAGCGTCCACTCGAAAACCACTGCCACTGTTACAAACCCTCTTTTTGGAATATAACCATGTGCATTCATCAATCACTTAAATAAAGCGCTTAATCGTTTAACAGTTAACTGTTAAATGTGGATACACAGAGTAACGACTCTCTGCTCTTCTCTGGTCTGGTATGGCTCCATGATGGCTTCTAATACATTGTTTTGATAGCTCTTCTCTGATATTCCTCTGATATCTCATGATGTGGCTCTTCTATTGACTACTCTTCTGCTGGCGCCTTCTCCTGATGCATGTTCCTCTTTGTTCCTTCTAATGAACTTCTTCCTCTTTGCAGGACTTCTTGGCAGCTCAGAACGATTGGAAACTCCATCAAATTGATGTAAAAATTGATTTATTAAATAGATATTTGAAAGAATATGTTTTTATGTCCCACCCAAAAATATTTGTTTCGATGGGACATGAACATAAAGTATGCAAACTTGTGAAATCCTTGTATGGCCTCAAGCAAGCATCACGAGCTTGGTATGAAAAGTTAACTGTGCATCTTTTGAAACTCAACTTCAAACATTATGATCTTGATGATGCAATTTTGTTTGTCAAGAAAGTTGGAAAAATAGTTGTATATCTTGTGGTATATGTATATGATCTTTTGATGACATGGAACAATGACAGCTACATTACATCCATAAATAAGGAATTGAGGGAAGGTTTTGAAATGACTGACTTGGGCTATATTCACTACTATCTTGGTATTGAAGTAACTTAACATCCGAAGTATATATTCGTCTCTCAAAATAATTACATTGGAGATCTATTAAACATGTTTGGCATGGTTGAGTGCAATCCTTTGACTACTCTAATGGAACAGTTGTTAAAGCTCACATCCATTGAAGGAAAATAATTTGAGGATGCAATAAGGTACAGACAACTTGTAAGAAGTCTCAACTACATCACTACTATAAGACCAGATATTTAATTTATTGTTGGAATCCTATCCAGGTTTATGTAAAAGCCTTGTGAGGAACACTGGTCTACTAAAAAAAGAGTTCTAAAGTACTTGAAGGGAACCCAAGACTTTTACTCAAGGATACACAGGTGGGCGACTTCAACTTGATTGGTTACTGTGATTCAGACTTCCATGGAGACAAAGAAACCAAGGTATCTACTTCAAGTTATGTTATGATTCTTGGATCAGGAGTTGTCTCCTGGAGATCATGCAAACAATCAGTTCTAGCAGATTCCACAACATTGGCAGAATATATGGCAGTTTTTGAGGCAACAAAAGAAAATGTGTGGCTCAAGAAATTATGGAAGATTTGCAAGTAAAACAAGTACATTAAACTCCACTCATGACTGATAACACCTCTACAACAAAGTTGGCCAAGGACCCAAAGTTTCATGATCGAACGAAGCACATCAATGCAAAATACCATCTGATTCGACATCATGTTAAGGACAGCCAGAAGGATTTTTTGTCAAGGTATATTAACATAAAGTATGTAAAATTGTGAAATCCTTGTATGGCCTCAAGCAAGCACTGCAAGCTTGGTATGAAAAGTTAATTGAGCATCTTCTGGAACTCAAATTCAATCATTATGATCTTGATTCTGCAACTTTGTTTTTCAAGAAAGATTGCAAAACAGTTGTATATCTTGTTGTATATATAGATGATCTTTTGAGATAGGGAACAATGAGTACTATCTTTGTATTGAAGTAACTCAACATCTGATGTATATATTCCTCTCTCAAAAGAAGTAGAGTGGATATTTGTTAAACAGGTTTAGCATGGATGAGTGCAATCCTTTGACTACTCCAATGGAACAAAACTTAAAGCTCACATCCATTGAAGGAAAAGAATTTGAGGATGGAACAAGGTATAGACAGCTTGTAGGAAGTCTCAACTACCTGATTACTATCGCATTGGATATTTCATTTTCTATTGGAATCCTCTCCAAGTTTATGAAAAATCCTTATGAGGGACATTGGTCTACTGCAAAAGAGTTCTAAAGTACTTGAAGGGAATCCAAGACATTGGACTCAAGCATACACAGGTGGGAGACTTCAACTTGATCAGATACTCTGATTCATACTTCGATGGAGAAAAAGAAAGTGGGGTATCTACTTTAGGTTATGCCATGATTTTTGGATCAAGAGTTGTCTCCTGAAGATCACGCAAATAATTAGTTCCAACAGGTTCCACAACAAAGGCAGAATATGTGGCAGTTGTTGAGGAAAAAAAATAAATTGTGTGGCTCAGGAAAATTATGGAAGATTTGTAGGTAAAACAAGTACATTCAACTCCACTCATGATTGAAAACATCTCTGCAACAAAGTTGGCCAAGAACCAAAAGTTCCATGATCAAACGAAGCACATAAATACAAAATACCATATGATTCGACATCATGTTAAGGCCAAGAAATCCATCTATGCCATTGTTCCACTAATGAGAAGATTGTAGACATCTTCACCAAAGTGCTTGTAAGAGAAAACTTCGAAAGTTTCATAACAATGCTTGGACATGTTAACATCTCTTCGTATTAAGGGGGAGAATGTTGACACCTAATCATTGGGATTGGGTGAATATTTATAAATAGTGTAAATAGTAAATAATGGAGAATAAGAAGAGGAAGAGACATTGGGAGGTGAAGCCCAAGAGTCTCTCCCTTCTTGTATATAACCATGAGAAGCCTTAATGAAGAAACACAAGTTTATTTGACTTACCTCCTGGCCTGACATTAATAAATATTCACAAGATAATAAAAAGATAATGGGAATTAAATAAATGTGTATATGTATATATATATATATATATATATATATATATTATATATATATATATATATATATATATATTATATATATATATATATATATATATATATATATATATATATATATAAAATATTTGTTTATTTAAATTTAAATTTATGGTGTTTTATTCTATGTCAATAGTTGAAGGCCCAATTATGACACCTAGTCTCTCATTAACCAAGAGAAGAATGGGGGGAGCTAAGATAGAAGTGAGAGCTTTGTTATCATGTTTAGGAGTTGTCAAAGTAGGATCAAATCTAGGGAGTGCTAACAAATCTAGAGGTTGGTCCTTGATTTTGTTTAGGTCTTGACAAAATCAAATCACATGTTTGTCATTACCTAAAAGGGAAATCAATTTTATGGCCAACAATTCCATTTGTGATGGTTATATCCTACAACGCAAGCATATTCGAGCTAGCCTCATTCACCGAGGCCTCTTTGGTCGATTTAGAAAATATAGGGGTCCTATTCTACAATGAAGTGTCCATGTTCTTGGCATCCTAGACATTGGAATGGAATCCCCCAATAGTCCACCTGTTGTCTCATTGAATGTATCCCCCAATCTATATTCAAATAAGTTAGGAGTCCACTTGCAAAACCTACTTCAATAAAAAACCATGTCATTGTCTTATCTAGCATGAATAAATATTACACATAGTGTAGAATCTGCCAATTTTATTGGAAATTTCCACAATTGTATTTTTTGACCATAGCTCTAGAGGGAGACTAAGTAACTTGACCCAAATATATTTTCTCTTAGGGATCTCCTTGATTGGATTGAAACCAAAGTTCCATTTTTGTAGTATTAGGAACCCTCTTCCTTTCATCTAGGGCCTAGTATGAACCATATATGCATCATTTTTGGACATAATGTGGACTCCAAACCACTCATTCATAATAACTCTTATCACTAGGTCACATATCCAACTGTTGAGGACCAATTTTTTATTTTCCTAATCCATCGTTCTGAGCTGCCAAGGCAAAGAGTGTTTAGATGGTAGCCTATTTTTCTATGGGAGAAAAAGTCTCCTCATAATCGACCCCTTCCTTCTGTGCAAAGCCTTTTGCCACAAGCCCGTCTTTGTGCTTGCCAAGTGAGCAATCAGATTTATACTTGTTCTTGTAGACCCACTTGCAGCCAATTGGTTCGGTTCCCAATGGAGGATCAACCAGCTTCCAAGTTCCATTCTTTATCAAGGCATCATACTCCTTTGCATCGCTTCTTTCCATTCATCGTGAGAAACAACAAATATCCATATCAACGGGTGAATCAGAATCATATACACCACCTTCAATTTTCCTGGTTCAATTTCTTGTTTCTTTCTTTCTAACCTCATCACTATGAACACGTTCAAGTGTCTTTGTTATCCACTTTGCGGGACCTTTGTGAGATGGTCTAGGCTGCTCAGTTGACTGAGTTGGGATTGAATCAAGATTGAGTTTCCCAATTATGTCAATCACATCACTCAAAGTATCATTAGTGGTTGGAGTTTCATGTGGGGGAGAGAGTGCTTCAGAAGAAGATTCCACGGATTGATCCATCATGGGAATCCCACCTTCAAGATGTGGAATCTAATTATCAAATTCTTGAAATGATTTTGCATATTTGAATCTATCCAAGTGATCAAGTTGCCACTCAACAAGATTGCCAGTAAATTCTTCAAAAAAATCTCTTCTAAAAGTCATGTGGCAAGTTTATCCTGAATCGAGCAACCAATAATTTTTCCAAGAAGCAAGTGAAGCATTAAACAAGCCTTCATTTACTCCAATGTTACAATGTGACACAACATAGTGAGCGGATTCAGGTGCTTTACGTTTCTCTTTGTCATTGGTTTTACTTTTGGCTTGATTTCTTTCCTCCTCAATTTTGTCCCAAGGAAAATTTCATGTGGATTCATCATGTGATCCATCTCTATTGCAACGCATGAAATGAACATCATACGTTTCTCCATGATAGTGGTTTCCCCCCCTGCCTCTGAAATTTCTTCTTCCTCTTCCTCTTCGACCACCTCTTCCTCTGGAAGAATCTTGAAAATGATTCTTCTCTCTATGTGCAAGACACACAACTTCTTTAGAAGTCTGAGGAGCTGTCTTCTTCCCAAAAGCTTTCTCTCTCTCAGCAAATTTATTTACAAGGGAGTCAAAGGTAATCTCTTTGAGGTTTCCATTTTCTTGTAATGACTCAAGATAGTTTGAATAAGTGGTATAAAGTGCCTTGAAAAAAGCTATCAGAGGAATTTCTAGTTCAACATTAGTGACTTTGATATCATTCATAATAGATTTTACTTCTGATGCTAGAGCAAGAGGATCATCATTTTGGAATTCAAGATTGAACAATTTAATCATGAATTGGACAACTTCAAGCGTAGAGTGTGAGTCATAGAGTTCCTTCAACTTCTGTAAGGCTTCAAAATAATTTCAAAATGGTGAAATATGGAGACTCACCACTTCATTTATAGATGCTACAATCAAGGCATATGCCTTGTTGTTCTTGTTTTCCCAAATGGCAAACTCATTATTTGAAGTGGGCTTTTTAGGTGCATTATCTCCTACACATTCTGAGCCTCCTTTCCACAACTCATTGAAAATGAGAGTGTGTTTTATCGTCCAAGACCACTCAGGATAGTTCTCCTTTCCAAAGAGAATTACTCCAACTATAGAGATAAATGAATGCATTTAAATGTGTAACGTGTAAAAAAAATGCTCCTCTGCTGGCAAAAATTTACACTTGTTGTGTAAACAAAACTGTGAAAATATGATTCTGATATGTATATATCAGAGGTATATTTGGGGAAGGGTTTATATGGCATAGGAGTTTTAATGGGGGAGGGGTTATGTAATGGATAGTTATATGGGGGAGGGTCTCCACGGTAGGCGGGGCCATGTAGGCGGTATGGGCACATAGGCAGAGTATTGATGTCAGTCCATGATGAGTGGAAATGGAAGCAGCGAACACAACGCATTATTATATTAAAAAAGGAGGAGTGGTATGATGGATTCATATTGTGGTATGGGCCAGTGTTCATCGTAATCTCCAATAAACACAATATGGAGTATAGAGTATGGAGAGTGCAGAGTATGAAGGAGTTTGGATAGAGTAGTCAAGGTCGCAGTATGGAGTATGGAGTATAGGGAGCATTGACTATGTAATAGTTTGGATAGAGCACCAACTGTGCAAGAATATGGACAGAGTAGTCAATGTCATAGAGCCAAAAAGTGGGTGAGCCAGAAGGTGGAGGGAGACTAGTATGTGGTGATGTTGGGTAGCGGAGGCCCCACGTAATGGTTTTGGGGCTTAAAGCCTAGAAGTTAGGGAGATAATATTGCAAATCTCTAACATGCGCTGAGCGCGAAATATAATAGGTCAAGTCAAGGGGTTGTCAGCCCAAAAATAATATAGAATAATAAACAGTAAGTCGGTCTTCCCATGATCCACAAACCATGGGAATGTATAAATAGAGCAAGGCTCTAAGGGTAGAAGGCAATTTTTTGTTCTAGATTTGGTCTGATGTATTATCAGTTGGTAAAAGAAATCAGAGTTCTACATTTGTAAGTTCGAGTCAAGGGTGTCAATGGGTAGATAGAGGCTCTGCAGCTGTGTACGTGGAGGCCTGATAGAGTTCGCAGCTGCGTGTGCAGACTCCTGTAGCTGTGTTTGTAGGGCAGAGAAAAGGTTGTATTGAAAGGAAGTCATTAATAAAGATAAGTTGTTTTTGAAATATTGTTGATCTACTATACTCTGGTTTTTGCATCTGTTATGCGAATTTATATTGTTGTTTATGATCACACGCACTGGGTTTTATTGTTAAATGTTTACTTAAAGACTATAAAAAGAAGATTAGATCTATCATAATTTCATTTACACTTGCGTAGATCCTCACGGAAGCCCAATAATAGTCCAGAGTAGCACGAGGCCATAGAACGGTTTGCGAACCCTCCAAACCACACTAAGACATCCCAAGGGTGCGGAAACCTGGTTCTAGCACCCTCCCCTGCTACCTTGGGTGAGACCTCAATTCGCACTCCACGGGCTATTGCCAAAAGGGCCAGTAGCAGTGGGATTTGCTTGGCTAATAACTCTTCCAAACCTGGGTTAGGGCCCAATAAACCAACAAATGGTTCCGTTGCTGGAACTGGGATGTACCTAAGGGATGTCTAATTTCGGAAGTATGAAAGCCCACGGTGAAAGAAATTGAGGAGTAGTTGGGTCAGAAGCAGTACGAGGTCATAGCGGGCCCTAGCACCCTTACACATAGAACAAAGGTTAGACATGGCGAATGCGATCGAGTTACTAGTATTCAAAGGAGAAGGAAGTGAAGATCTAGAAAAGTTTTGGTTTTTAGTAAGGGCAGTATGGGAGGCGCACAGAGTCATGGAGGATAACATCAAAAAATCTACCCTAGTTAGCGCACTACAAGACCATGCATTGACGTGGTATATAAAATAATTGAGCGATCAACTAGATGCGGGAATAGTGGAAATCCAGGAGGCATTGAGGAAGAAATTTAGTTGGTTGAAATCAGAAATGCAATCGATCATCAGGTTGAAGGAAATCATGATGCTGCTAGGAGAAACCCCTTGGGACTTGGATCAAAGGCTAAAAAGTATGATCTGAGAAGCTAACATGACACTAACGGATCCACAACACTACGCATGGTTTTTGGCGTCTTTGACACCACATCTGAGAGCAGCGCTATCACAACAAAAGATCTCAACCCATGCTGAAGCATTAGAGACAGCAATGAGGTTGCACGAAACTCCAATATAGGATACGAAGTTGGGAGTTCAACAGATCCACACACAAATACAAAACATGTGCTTCGAAATGCAGAGCTTAAAACAGGAGAAGGCGACCCGGCCAGAAGCACCAGAGGAGGTATGGTACATCAAGTGTAGAAGCCAGGGACACAATAAAGATCATTGTCTAACCTTTGTAAACTATATGGCAGTGGAGGGACCAACAGTGTTGTGACCAGAGGTGTAGGCAGGGCCGAGTATGGCACCCTCGCTTTGGTGCGCAATATGTCATTTAGGAGGAAAGCACAACACAAACAACTGTCACCTACTACCAAAATTTACCCAGACCCCCCAACAACTATTCTGCAATTTTTGCAGATCGGTGGGACACGAACAATGCGACTGCTGTAGTTATTAATTATTGATGGACTGATCATCTTCCTACAGGATGAAAACTGAAGCACGAAGTCAAGATCTAGCCATGGCGATAGCGCATAGTGGGTTCTAGGGATGTGGACAAGGACGGGAAGGAATGGGGCCAGTAAGGGGTCGCGGGTACCTGATCTGTTACAACTGCGAAGGACTAGGGCACTATGCGCATGATTGTACCAACCCAACTAGAATATCATGCCCCTATTGCGATCATTTTGATCATGAAATGATATATTGCCCCACACTGATAGCACATATACGTGAGAAAAGGGCAGCACAACCCACAACGATGTAGAGTTTCCAAATGATGAGGGTTGAACCATGTGAAGAGCACCCCAGTATAAGCATGGTGTTGAGGATCTATGCAACTACGGAGTCGAGGTAGGTCCTACGGTTCGCAAAACCCCTTCAAAGCAGCATGAATTCGAGTAGGGGAAGGAAATGTCTAAGGAAGCTTAGGGGAGCTTCACGAAGGTCTCTACTCTAGGTAAAAGGGATGCAACTGAGCTAGGAATGGACCCCTCTATGCTTACTACCTTTTTAGAGACATGTATCAAGTTTCTACATGACAATAGAGAAATTACTGCAAGAGCTGATCACAAGGTGCACAGGATCAGGGGGGCTACGCATCATCCAGAAACTGGGAAAACATGCTCTATGCACCAGGCAGGAGATGCGAATGACGATACGAATTGGTGAGTACAAGATGGATTAGGTCATTCTGGATTTGGGGTCAGATGAAAATGTGTTGCCTAAGCAGATGTGGGAACGCATGGACAGGTCTGCACTACAATGGTCTCCTATTCAACTCTGGATGGCTAATCAACAAAAGATCTTACTGATGGGAAGACTGCGAGGGGTGATGGTGGATATTGAAAGCGTCAGCACGCAGATAGACTTTGAAGTAATCGAAATTGTTGATGACAGTAATCCATACCCCGCATTATTACAAATATATTGGGCCATGGATATGAATGGAGTCATCAATCTAAAGAACTGGAAGATGATATTTGAGAAGAAGTCCCTACCGTAGTCATTTCGTTAGACCCGGCTGAAGGAGAACGCTACACTGAACCTATCCGCGATGAGGAAATTGATGAAGAGTTGGATCATATCTACAAGATAATGGTGCGGGATCAGGATTGGATCAATCCGACTACAGAAGAAAGAATACCGTGGGAGCACGTTGAAGTCTGCATTTCAGATTCAGATGAAGAAGACGAATGATGGCATAACTGGTTGAACGAAGTGACCACGTTAAACTGCAATATGATGACAAAGTCGTTGTGTTGTGTAAAAGCTCAGAATCAAGAATTTCTGATGTACGATGTATTGACCGAGGTAGAATAATTCCTGACCAAGCTTGAGCGCACGATACCAGAACACAAGTGGTTTGATGCATTAGGATGGGCGTTGTGTGCGACACTTGCACAGTGGTGGGGAACACATGAAGGAACCTTCGAAGATTGGCATGGCTGCAGGCAAATAATGTAGATAAGATTCGAGGAAACCAGAATTACGAATAACTAAGAAATACGATGGACGTGATGACCCGCGCATGCACCTTACCAGATAGGTCCAAGCCTATGGAGAATAGCCTCAACCGAAGTGGGTACACTTGTTTTATCATTCCTTGGATGTCATCCCAAGGAACTAGTACACTGAAACAAAACTCCAACATGGTACAGGCGAATGGGATGTCTTGCGCAAAGGGTTTTATTGAAATTCTTATTTGAGGAACAATGGATGGATACTGTTGACAATGTGTTACAAGTATTAAAGGCTGCCATTTCCAAAGTACCAGTGGAACCAGAAGAAATAGTGTAGCTAGACTGGTCGCAACAGCTGAGCCGGGTGTAGAAATTTCATGAATAATATGACACTTATTCAACTGAGAATATCCTGATTATACACTATTGCAGAATGCATGCATAATACATAATCTCATCTACTCTTGATCATCAATATTGCGGAAGTAGAAACAATTGCATACGAATATGTGGAATCTAATTATCAAATTCTTGAAATGATTTTGCATATTTGAATCTATCCAAGTGATCAAGTTGCCACTCAACAAGATTGCCAGTAAATTCTTCAAAAAAATCTCTTCTAAAAGTCATGTGGCAAGTTTATCCTGAATCGAGCAACCAATAATTTTTCCAAGAAGCAAGTGAAGCATTAAACAAGCCTTCATTTACTCCAACGTTACAATGTGACACAACATAGTGAGCAGATTCAGGTGCTTTACGTTTCTCTTTGTCATTGGTTTTACTTTTGGCTTGATTTCTTTGCTCCTCAATTTTGTCCCAAGGAAAATTTCATGTGGATTCATCATGTGATCCATCTCTATTGCAACGTATGCAATGAACATCATACCTTTCTCCATGATAGTGGTTGCCCCCCCTGCCTCTGAAATTTCTTCTTCCTCTTCCTCTTCGACCACCTCTTCCTCTAGAAGAATATTGAAAATGATTCTTCTCTCTATAGTGCAAGACACACAACTTCTTTAGAAGTCTGAGGAGCTGTCTTCTTCCCAAAAGCTTTCTCTCTCTCAGCAAATTTATTTACAAGGGAGTCAAAGGTAATCTCTTTGAGGTTTCCATTTTCTTGTAATGACTCAAGATAATTTGGATAAGTGGTATAAAGTGCCTTGAAAAAAGCTATCAGAGGAATTTCTAGTTCAACATTAGTGACTTTGATATCATTCATAATAGATTTTACTTCTGATGCTAGAGCAAGAGGATCATCATTTTGGAATTCAAGATTGAACAATTTAATCATGAATTGGACAACTTCAAGCGTAGAGTGTGAGTCATAGATTTCCTTCAACTTCTGTAAGGCTTCAAAATAATTTCAAAATGGTGAAATATGGAGACTCACCACTTCATTTATAGATGCTACAATCAAGGCATATGCCTTGTTGTTCTTGTTTTCCCAAATGGCAAACTCATTATTTGAAGTGGGCTTTTTAGGTGCATTATCTCCTACACATTCTGAGCCTCCTTTCCACAACTCATTGAAAATGAGAGTGTGTTTTATCGTCCAAGACCAATCAGGATAGTTCTCCTTTCCAAAGAGAATTACTCCAACTATAGAGATAAATGAATGCATTTAAATGTGTAACGTGTAAAAAAAATGCTCCTCTGCTGGCAAAAATTTACACTTGTTGTGTAAACAAAACTGTGAAAATATGATTCTGATATGTATATATCAGAGGTATATTTGGGGAAGGGTTTATATGGCATAGGAGTTTTAATGGGGGAGGTGTTATGTAATGGATAGTTATATGGGGGAGGGTCTCCACGGTAGGCGGGGCCATGTAGGCGGTATGGGCACATAGGTAGAGTATTGATGTCAGTCCATGATGAGTAGAAATGGAACCAGCGAACACAACACATTATTATATTAAAAAAGGAGGAGTGGTATGATGGATTCATATTGTGGTATGGGCTAGTGTTCATCGTAATCTCCAATAAACACAATATGGAGTATAGAGTATGGAGAGTGCAGAGTATGAAGGAGTTTGGACAGAGTAGTCAAGGTCGCAGTATGGAGTATGGAGTATGGGGAGCATTGACTATGTAAGAGTTCGGATAGAGCGCCAACTGTGCAAGAATATGGACAGAGTAGTCAATGTCATAGAGCCAAAAAGTGGGTGAGCCAAAAAGTGGAGGGAGACTAGTATGTGGTGTTGTTGGGTAGTGGAGGCCCCACGTAATGGTTTTGGGGCTTAAAGCCTAGAAGTTAGGGAGATAATATTGCAAATCTCTGACATGCACTGAGCGCGAAATGTAATAGGTCAAGTCAAGGGGTTGTCAGCCCAAAAATAATATAGAATAATAAATAGTAAGTCGGTCTGCCCATGATCCACGAACCATGGGAATGTATAAATAGAGCAAGGCTCTAAGGGTAGAAGGCAATTTTTTGTTCTAGATTCGGTCTGATGTATTATGAGTTGGTAAAAGAAATCAGAGTTCTGCATTTGTAAGTTCGAGTCAAGGGTGTCAATGGGTAGATAGAGGCTCTGCAGCTATGTACGTGGAGGCCTGATAGAGTTCGCAGCTGCGTGCGTAGACTCCTGTAGCTGTGTTTGTAGGGCAGAGAAAAGGTTGTATTGAAAGGAAGTCATTAATAAAGATAAGTTGTTCTTGAAATATTGTTGATCTTCTATACTCTGGTTTTTGCATCTGTTATGCGATTTTATATTGTTGTTTATGATCACACGCACTGGGTTTTATTGTTAAATGTTTACTTAAAGACTATAACAAGAAGATTAGATCTATCATAATTTCATTTACACTTGCGTAGATCCTCACGGAAGCCCAATAATAGTAGAGAGTAGCACGAGGCCATAGAACGGTTTGCGAACCCTCCAAACCACATTAAGACATCCCAAGGGTGCGGAAACCTGGTTCTAGAACCCTCCCCTGCTACCTTGGGTGAGACCTCAATTCGCGCTCCACGGGCTGTTGCCAAAAGGGCCAGTAGCAGTGGGATTTGCTTGGCTAATAACTCTTCCAAACCTGGGTTAGGGCCCAATAAACCAACAAATGGTTCCGTTGCTGGAACTTGGATTTACCTGAGGGATGTCTAATTTCGGAAGTATGAAAGCCCACGGAGAAATAAATTGAGGAGTAGTTGGGTCAAAAGCGGTACGAGGTCATAGCGAGCCCTAGCACCCTTACACGTAGAACAAAGGTTAGACATGGCGAATGCGATCGAGTTACTAGTATTCAAAGGAGAAGGAAGTGAAGATCTAGAAAAGTTTTGGTTTTTAGTAAGGGCAGTATGGGAGGCGCACAGAGTCATGGAGGATAACATCAAAAAATCTACCCTAGTTAGCGCACTACAAGACCATGCATTGACGTGGTATATAAAATACTTGAGAGATCAACTAGATGCGGGAATAGTGGAAATCGAGGAGGCATTGAGGAAGAAATTTAGTTGGTTGAAATCAGAAATGCAATCGATCATCAGGTTGAAGGAAATCATGATGCTGCTAGGAGAAACCCCTTGGGACTTGGATCAAAGGCTAAAAGGTATGATCTGAGAAGCTAACATGACACTAACAGATCCACAACACTACGCGTGGATTGTGGCGTCTTTGACACCACATCTGAGAGCAGCACTATCACAACAAAAGATCTCAACCCATGCCGAAGCATTAGAGACAACAATGAGGTTGCACGAAACTCCAATATAGGATACGAAGTTGGGATTTCAACAGATCCACACGCAAATACAAAACATGTGCTTCGAAATGCAGAGCTTAAAACAGGAGAAGGCGACCCGGCCAGAAGCACCAGAGGAGGTATGGTACATCAAGTGTAGAAGCCAGGGACACAATAAAGATCATTGTCTGACCTTTGTAACCTATATGGCGGTGGAGGGACCAGTAGTGTTGTGACCAGAGGTGTAGGCAGGGCCGAGTATGGCACCCTCGCTTTGGTGCGAAATATGTCATTTAGGAGGAAAGCACAACAGAAACAACTGTCACCTACTACCAAAATTTACCCAGACCCCCCAAAAGCTATTCTGGAATTTTTGTAGATCGGTGGGACACGAGCAATGCGACTGTTGTAGTTATGAATTATTGATGGACTGATCATCTGCCTACAGGATGAAAACTGAAGCACGAAGTCAAGATCTAGCCATGGCGATAGCGCGCAGTGGGTTCTAGGGATGTGGACAAGGACGGGAAGGAATGGGTTCAGTAAGGGGTTGCGGGTACCTGATCTGTTACAACTGCGGAGGACTAAGGCACTATGCGCATGATTGTACCAACCCAACTAGAATATCATGCCCCTATTGCGATAATTTTGATCATGAAATGATATATTGCCCCACACTGATAGCACAGATACGTGAGAAAAGGGCAGAACAACCCACAGCGATGTAGAGTGTCCAAATGATGAGGGTTGAACCATGTGAAGAGGACCCCAGTATAAGCATGGTGTTGAGGATCTATGCAACTACGAGGGAAGATAGGGGGAAATTAGTCGAGGTAGGTCCTACGGTTCGCAAAACCCCTTCAAAGCAACATGAATTCGAGTAGGGGAAGGAAACGTCTAAGGAAGCTCAGGGGAGCTTCACGAAGGTCTCTACTCTAGGTAAAAGGGATGCAACTAAGCTAGGAATGGACCCCTCTATGCTTACTACCTTTTTACAGACATGTATGAAGTTTCTACATGACAATAGAGAAATTACTGCAAGAGCTGATCACAAGGTGCACAGGATCAGGGGGGCTACACATCATCCAGAAACTGGGAAAACATGCTCTATGCACCAGGCAAGAGATGCGAATGACGATGCGAATTGGTGAGTAAAAGATGGATTAGGTCATTCTGGATTTGGGGTTAGATGCAAATGTGTTGCCTAAGCAGACTCGTGGGAACGCATGGACAGGTCTGCACTACAATGGTCTCCTATTCAACTCTGGATGGCTAATCAGCAAAAGATCTTACTGATGGGAAGACTACGAGGGGTGATGGTGGATATTGAAAGCGTCAGCATGCAAATAGACTTTGAAGTAATCGAAATTGTTGATGACAGTAATCCATACCCCGCATTATTACAAATAGATTGGGCCATGGATATGAATGGAGTCATCAATCTAAAGAAATGGAAGATGATATTTGAGAAGAAGTCCCTACCGTAGTCGTTTCGTTAGACCCGGCTGAAGGAGAACGCTACACTGAACCTATCCGCGATGAGGAAATTGATGAAGAGTTGGATCATATCTACAAGATAATGGTGCGGGATCAGGATTGGATCAATCCGACTACAGAAGAAAGAATACCGTGGGAGCACGTTGAAGTCTGCATTTCAGGTTCAGATGAAGAAGACGAATGATGGCATAACTGGTTGAATGAAGTGACCACGTTAAACTGCAATATGATGACAAAGTCGTTGTGTTGTGTAAAAGCTCAGAATCAAGAAGTTCTGATGTACGATGTATTGAACGAAGTAGAATAATTCCTGACCAAGCTTGAGCGCACGATACCAGAACACAAGTGGTTTGATGCATTAGGATGGGTGTTGTGTGCGACACCTGCACAGTGGTGGGGAACACATGAAGGAACCTTCGAAGATTGGCATGGATGCAGGCACATGATGTAGATAAGATTCGAGGAAACCAGAATTACGGATAACTAAGAAATACGATGGACGTGATGACCCGCGCATGCACCTTACCAGATAGGTCCAAGCCTATGGAGAATAGCCTCAACCGAAGTGGGTACACTTGTTTTATCATTCCTTGGATGTCATCCCAAGGAACTAGTACACTGAAACAAAACTCCAACATGGTACAGGCGAATGGGATGTCTTGCGCAAAGGGTTTTATTGACATTCTTATTTGAGGAACAATGGATGGATACTGTTGACAATGTGTTACAAGTAGTAAAGGCTGCTATTTCCAAAGTACCAGTGGAACCAGAAGAAATAGTGCAGCTAGACTGGTCGCGCCAGCTGAGCCGGGTGTAGAAATTTCATGAATAATATGACACTTATTCAACTGAGAATATCCTGATTATACACTATTGCAGAATGCATGCATAATACATAATCTCATCTACTCTTGATCATCAATATTGCGGAAGTAGAAACAATTGCATGCGAATATAGAAGAATCAATCGCACATAACACAGTATTTCATGGGGAAAGCATAAAGCTGAGAACCCCCAACTATTTATATATTATATTGATTGAGATCATGTAACAGTACATAGTACAATACTAGCTCCACCTGTTTCACACAATACAGCACAGATCTGAATCAATCACTAGCTCAAATCACCTCCACTGCTTGCCTGCCTCCACTGCGCAATCCTGCATAAAGAATACACTAAATGGCTTAAACAAACTCATATTTCCCTTGTGTAACACTACGCAATCCTCATTGGCAACTCAATCCCATTGATTGTGCAAATCGCATGCACAACTATAGTCACAACTGACTGTTGTCTTGCCCTTACACTTATCTCTAACACTTGTCTCCATTGAACTATCCATGCACTGAGTTAACTGATGTATTCCTTAGTTGATTTATGAGTTAATAGTTAGTGAATTAATTAATAACTAATTCATACAAATCAACACTAGTGTATTTGTTAGTTAGACTAAATACAACTAGTTCAACTAAGTCAAACTGAACACAACTCCATTAACTCCTCATCCAACTCCACATAACTCAATCATTTAAGTCCTAATTGAAGTCCTCCATGCAATAGCTCAAGTTAACGCACAAGGAAAGCGTATTTCCTTCTGCCAGTTGCATGTGCCACAGCTATAGTTCAAACTAAAGTGCTCCAAGAGAATAAGATAATGTTTAGAGTCTAAATATTATTAAGAGGTAATAATATTCGACTGTTCTATTTTTAGCCTGGCAGTCTAAAAATAGACTCCGCCCATATGTCTAAAAATAGAGGTCCATCTATTTTTTCCAACTTGACCAATCATCCACAAATAGCATACTGCACCTCATAGACCATGATCCATATGTCTAAAAATAGATATAGTCTAAAAATAGACTTGCGCCAAAAATAGCCTGCGGGCCCACTTAGTGAAGGTGACTTCTTTCCACTAAGCTCCATCATATTTTTGCATTCTCAACACCAGGCCCTTGAATGTTACAACGTACAGATCGAAGATGATGATGATGATCCTAGAAACAACAATATCTCAGAAACAAAGGGGTATCACGAGGTGCGTGGACCAGCGATTGAGGACCCCGATATCACTGCACCGCCGAAAATGAAACAAGTGAACATCGGTACGAAGGAGGAACCAAAGTATGCAACACTTGGGGATGACAGTGGAAAAGGTCGTCGAATTACTTCGCAAATATCAAGATTTATTCCAGACTAAAATCATGGAGTTAAAAGGGATCCTCAATGACTAGGGAATGATGAAGATAACCCTGAAGCTGGATGTAAAGCCCGTCAAGCAGTGGCCTTATTGGTTGAATCCGAAGTATAAAGGAAAGGTTCACGAAGAGTTGGACAAAATGCTTGCAGTAGGAATTATTGAACCAGTGGAGGAGTCTGACTGGGTAAGTCCTATGGTTGTGCAGGAGAAAAAACAGAAATGAGAAATTCGCATCTGCGTGGATCTCAGGAACCTCAATGATGCATGTGTTAACAATCCATTTCCAACACCATTTACAAACGAGGTACTGGAAAATGTGGGTGAACAGGAAGCCTGCTCCTTCACAGATGGTTTCTTGGGGTACCACCAGATCAACATCGCTTCAGAGGTCAGGAGTAAAACAACTTTTTCCACCGAATGGGGTTGTTTTCAGTACATGGTGATGCCATTTGGACTGAAGAATGCGCCAGTGATATTCTCACGCATCGTGGTAGCTACATTCAAGGAATTTATACATAAGTTCTTTGAAGTATATCTTGATGACTGGACCATTTTTGGGTTAGTCAACAAACATATTGCAAGTTTACGCCTAATGCTGGATACTTGCTGATGGCACCAGATTGCGCTAAATCTAAAGAAGTGTACTTTCCTTGTCCCCTTCAGGAACTTGCTTGGACATTTGGTTTGTAAGCGAGGTCTGATGGTGGATCCGGTGAAGATTGTCATCATACTCAATCTGCAAGCACCACGAAGTGTCAAACAACTGCGCGCCACGTTGGGACACACTGGTTACTATCGAAATTTAATAAAACACTGCGCACAGATCATGGCACCAAGGGAAAAGTTGTTGAAAAAGGACACTATTTATTGTTGGAATGAGGAATGTAACAAAAGTCTAGAAACACTCAAGGAAAAGATGGTATCAGCTCCCATATTGGTCTTTCCAAAATAGGACATCGAGTTTCATGTGCATGTTGATGCATCGTGTATCACGTTGGGCACGGTACTCACATAGGAAGGCGTAGAGGGAATTGATCACTCGATCACATTTGCAAGTCAATGATTGTCCAAAGCTGAGAAGAACTACTCCGCCACTAAGTGCGAGGGATTGGCGATGGTATACACGCTCCAAAAGTACCGCCACTACCTACTCGGAGGACACTTTAAGATGTATACTGATGACTTTGTTCTAAAATACCTAGTGAATAAGCCTTTGTTGGGGGTGGCACATTTGCATACGGTTGTTATTGCTTCATGATTATGATTTTGAAGTCATCGTAAAGCCGGGGTGTCTAAACGCAGGCCCAGACCACCTGTCCCGAATTTAGAATGGTGAAGAACCCACGAATTTGGAGGAGGGACTACCCAATGCACAACTCTATGTAGTGCATGTCGTGGATGGTGAATTTGAGGACATAATCCACTTCTTAACCACAAGAACTGTGCCACAGGGGTATTCGGTGCGGCAGAAGAAGGAGCTGCTGATACACACAACAGAATTTATTGTTATTGTAGGGCACCTCTACAAAAGGGGCAATGATGAAATCTTACACAGATATGTACCATAATTTCAGCGAGGACAGATCCTTGTCGAAGCTCATGGGGGGGTAGCAGGAGGAAATTACGCAGGGAGCACTACAGTACAAAAGACTCTTCGCGTAGGGCTCTAGTAGCCAACCCTACATCAAGACTCAAAAGCGTACTATCAGGCTTGCGACGTATGCCAACGGACAGGGAAACCATCGCGGAGGGATGAGGTGCCACTCAAGCCACAGATGACACTGAAACCATTTGAGAAATGGGAAATTGCCTTTATAGGGCCTATCAAACCTCCAAGAAAGATGGGGGCACGCTATATCATCACTGTGATGGAATACTTGACCCGATGAGTGGAAGCACAACTAGTTAAGGACTGCACAACCACTACAACTGCGAAATTTTTGTTCGAGAATGTGTTAACACAGTTTGGATGTCCAAAAATACTAATGACTGACCACGGAACACACTTCCTGAATGAGACTATTAGCGTGCTCACTGAGGAATTTCAGATATACCATCAACAGAGTATGCCATACCATCTACAAGCAAATGGGACTGTTGAAGCATTTAACAAAATTTTGGAGACTACGTTGACAAAGGTATGTAATGTGTAGTGGAATGATTGGGATTTACCCATACCTGTCGTGTTATGGGCATATCGCACAATGTGTAAGAATTTGACAGGTCAGACACCTTTCCGGTTAGTCTACAGAAAAGAAGTCATCATGCCAATGGAATACATTGTACCTAGTTTGCGTATAGCAGTGACAACAGGCATGGCAGACTATGCAGCTTTGGAAGAGAGGATCGTACAGCTGGAAGAACTTGAGGAGGAAAGGTTTCTGGCAGGATTACATCAGCAGGTACAAAAGCAATAGGAAAAACCTTGGCATGATCACCATATCAGGATGGGCACATTCAAAGAAAATGATATAGTCTTACTCTACAACAGCAAGTTCAAGAAATTCCCTTGCAAGCTCCGAATGCATTGGTTGGGACCTTATGTAGTCAAAGAAGCCACAGATGGAGGCATGGTCTAGCTTGCTAAGCTGAATGGATAGCCTTTCCCAGGAAGGTATATGGAAATCGCCTAAAGCTCTACACGAGTGGGCTAACCACCTGACTAACCGATCGATGGACAGTCTCACTGCTCTTGATAGTTGAAAGAAAGCGCGGGACGTTAAAGCAGTCTGTGGGGGAGCTACATGAAAATCAATGGGCACATAGAATTGATATGTCACAAGGGTCGCAGGTGCACCAAAGAGGTTGTACTGCTGCGAGAAGAAGTAGAGAGGTGACTATTACTGACACTCTTCATGACAAGATATCTGAGTTAGAGCAGAAGGAAGCCGGTGGTGGTCAATTAAGAGACGGGGTACGAGGTAGATCTGGAATGATTTGTTGTAGGCTTAACGTTACGGCACCAAAAAAGGAGGGAATTGAGGAATTTGAATTTCGAAATTCTTATAAATCACCGGGGAGCATATGCCGAGCGAGCTGTGCTTCTGAGAAAAGCGAGCTATTGTGCCTTCCCGCCGCTATGGAACTATTCATTATTTACGCGTAAGGAGTAAGCCTGAAGGTTGTGATATGGCCAATGGAGATGCAAGACTTTCTGAATAGTAAGGTGTTTATGACTTTTGGCACCGTAAATAGTTCAGCACCTACAGTAGGGGATGTCCCGGAAATTCTTAGACACAAAGCTAAATTGGTTCGGATGTCAGTGCCTAACCCATGGGCTGGCCGGCAAACCATAGAAGATAAGGGAAAGACTGTAAATATGAAGACAAATGGTGGAATTGCAGTTAAAGGTTCATCTCTAATGTACTTTGAAGATTGGGATCTCATGGATAGTAGCATTTTTCTTGCGAAATTACAACACAGGCTGCAGAAGACAGTGCGTATAGGTGACCAGAAATTGGAAACTTGTTGCGTTGGCATGAAGAATTCCTGTACGTGGCACCCTAGCTAGATCTAAAATCCTATGAGGGGGTGCTCTGTGTTAACTGAGCAGAGCAGAATGAGCATCATCGGTTGCGCAAATTAGTGAAGGCAATGGAGCAGTAGCTAGCAGAAGAGTTGCAGGCAACAAAGAGGGAGCAACAACATGAAGTGTGTCACTCACAGGGATGGTGGACCGTGAAGCCTAGGAAATGTGTATCGCTGCACCAACGATTGACTCAGGATAAGTCACGATCATTTTGTTGGGGGCCTGATGGGTAGCGGAGGCCCTGCATAATGGTTTTGGGGCTTAAAGCCTAGAAGTTAGGGAAATAATATTGCAAATCTCCGACATGCGCATAGTGCAAAATGTAATAGGTCGAGTCAAGGGGTTGTCTGCCCAAAAATAATATAGAATAATAAAAAGTAAGTCGGTATGCCCATGATCCGTGGACCATGGGAATGTATAAATAGAGAGAGGCTCTAAGGGTAGAAGGCAGTTTTTTGTTCAAGATTCGATCTGATGTATATGGGTTGGTAAAAGAAATCAGAGTTTTGCATCTGTGAGTTTGAGTCAAGGGTGTCAGTGGGTAGATAGAGGCTCCGCAGATGTGTGCGCAAAGGCCTGATAGAGTCTGCGGCTATGTGCACAGACCCCTGCAGCTACGTGCGCAGAGCAGAAAGAAGGTTGTATTGAAAAGAAGTTATTAATAAAGATAAGTTTTTTTTGAAATATCATTGATCTACTATACTCTGGTTTTTGCATCTGTTATGTGAATTTATATTGTTGTTTATGATCGCGCGCACTGGGTTTTATTGTTAAATGTTTGCTTAAATACTATAACAAGAAGATTAGATCTATCATAATTTCATTTACACTCACGTGGATCCTTGCGGAAGCCCAATAGTAGCCCAGAGTAGCACGAGGCAATAGAACGGTTTGCAAGCCCTCCAGACCACATCAAGGCATCCCAAGGGTGTGGAAACCTAGTTCCAACACCCTCCCCTGCTACCTCGGGTGAGACCTCAGTCCAAACTCCGCGGGCTGTTACCCGAAAGGGCCAGTAGCTGTGGGATTTTCTTGGCTAATAACTCTTCTGAACCTAGGTCAGGGCCCAATAGGCCAACAGGTGTAGAGGATTTACTGGCACGATGGGTTGGTAACTGGGTATAGCGGATTCGCTAGCATAATGGGTTGGATGCTAGTTTGACTATTTGTAGTGTTGTATATTAAGACAAGAGGCGGTATGATATCACGATATATGGTGTGGTTTGGAGGGAGATTTACATAACAGGCATTATAAAAAACTCAGAAATTAACAAAGTTACAGTTATACTTCCACCATTCCATCGACTGCAAAAAATATTCAATGTTAATGGATTCTTGTCATAAAGAAGGACTTACCAAATGCTTTCAATAAAAAATGAACACTACAATATCACCATCAAAATGAATGCTGCAGTTTCACTGTCTTCAATGATCTCATCGAATGTTTGCAAATATGCTCCACAATATGTTAACCAGTGTTCCAACACTTACACACCACGCAAGTGCAAAGCTTCTATGAGAACTCTCAAATCCTTGAAATCATCACAGAGATAATTAAATTGCACATTTGAATGAAAAGGGTGGTCTTTCCAAATGTCGAGATTTGATAGAGAGCAGAGGTAGGAGGGACTTACAAAGGGCAGAAAACTAAAAATAGAGGTTGGCACTAATACTATGTCAGCCTAGGAGGTAACCCCTCAAATCGAATTGTGTTTCTTCATTAAGGTTGCTCATGGTTATATACAAGAAGGGAGAGACTCTTGGGCATCACCACCCAGTGTCTCTTTATTTTATTATTCTTCATTATCTACTATTTACAATATTTACAAATGTTCACCCAATCCTAATGATTAGGTGTCAACAATTAATATCACATAATCTGATATGAATATTATAATTCTCGCATTCCTTATTAATGTAATTGTGCATCTTACATTCCTATTATCTCAATTTTACCATTTAAATTATTATTTCATTCATTAAAAAACTCATATGCTTTTAACTTTAATATCCTAAAAAATCCCAAATTCTAATTAATAATGAATTTTGTAAATATATGGCTATTGTCCATTGTTATTCTCACATCATTCATCTATTTATTAATAGACTGAGTAGTTCAGTCTTTTATATATTTTTCCTCTTGAAGATGAACCATAGTTGCTAGCTCGAAACATAGGTATTAAATATAATGAATGCGATGAATCTGGAAATTTGTTTACAGAACAATGAAAATGGCCCCAGAAATTTGAAATTTGAAAGACCTAAATTCCTTAATTCTGGGTCTTACATATATAATTAGAAGGATAATTTTGGCATACATGTAAAAAATAAATTCCTTCAGTATAAGAGAATTACCTCATTTATGGATCAAGGAGAATATCTAAATATAAGCTTCTCTGAAATGGTTGAGGAGTGTTGGGTTGTGTTATATTCTTTCCACGACTAACCTACATAGTGAACCGAGGGGTTCGAGGGGCGGTGGAGACCCCCCTTTGTTGCGCCGATTGCGCAGCGGGGGGGTCACAGGCCGCCCCCCCTCTTTAGGGGGTTTGAGGGGGGCAGGTAGCCCCCTTCTATGGGGTCCAGGGCAGCGCCCCAGAATTTTTTTTTGGACCCTATATTAGGTTGGGTGAACCTAACTATGGTTTTCGATCCATGGTTTTGGATGCGATGGTTTTCAGCCCATGGTATTGGATGCTTCAGCATGTATAAATATGTATTGTAACATTGAAAGGAACATAATGAAAAATCAAGCTAGTAGTCCTGGTTTTGGGATCCAGTGGGAAATCTCTGTGTATATGTGTTTTATGTGTTATACTCTTGCATTGTTTATTTTTCTGTGATTTAGAATTCGTATGCAGGTAATTTCTGTACGGGGTTAAAACCTACATTTGGTATCATAGTTTTTTTGTCTTCAAGGGTACGCCTTTGTTGCTAAGAGGTTTCGCTCAGGCCTGTGGTAGACCCTGTTCAGTGGGAGATCTGCGAGATCGATTCTGGTGGTGAAATAAGATGGCGAGCAATGGAAAGATAGAGATTGAGAAGTTCAATGGTCAAATTTTTGAGTTGTGGAAACTCAATATGGAGGATCTGTTGGTGAATAAAGATCAGTGGATCGTGGTAGATTCGAGTACTAAACCAACGGGAGTGACCAATGAAGAATGGAAGAAGTTGGATCGGAAGGCAAAGATCACAATACGATTGTGTGTCTCAGATTTAGTATTGCTGAATGTATCAGGGGAAGCTACGGTAAAGGCTTTATGGGACAAGTTAGGGACTTTGTACCAATCTAAGTCTCTGGTGAATAAACTGTTCCTCCGAAAAAAGCTGTATAACCTGAGGATGAAAGATGGAGACTTAGTGACAGAGCATCTGAATGCGTCTAATACTATGGTAAGTCAGTTATCATCTGTTGATATTAAAATTTAAGATGAAGATAAGTGCATCAGTTTGTTGTGTTCTCTACCAGATTCGTGGGATGGTCTGGTTATTGCAATAGGTAGCAATGCAACTGCCTTACATTTTGATGAAATAGTCTCATCCTTGCTTATGGAGGAGATGAGATGGAAAAATATGGAGAGCCAGAATGGTGATACCTTGTCTATACGAGGACAGTCCCAGAACAGAAACAAAAATAAGTCATTGAGTGGGAGATCTAAATCTAGAGGGAGATCTAAATCTCCAGGAAAACCTGTAAAGGTGGTGTGCTGGAAATGTGGAAAGGAAGGGCACTTCAAAAGGGACTGTGAATCTAAAGCTCTTGATAAAGGAAAGAGATCTAATGATGCTCCTTCTACAGAGGCGAAAACCACCTCAGATGAAGGTGGTGATCTGTACTTGGCTTCTTCAAGTACACATGTAGATCATGAGGCATGGTTGATTGACTCAAGTGCATCCTTTCACTTCACTCCCCATAGAGAGTGGTTCTGTGAGTATGAGAAATATGATGGTGGTGATGTCTTCTTTGGGGATGACAGGAAGGCTAGAATCACTGGTCGCAGAAAAGTAAAGTTGAAGTTGCAAGGTGGAAGGGTTAGAATGCTTCCAGGTGTTCTACATATTCCTGCATTAGTAAGAAATTGGATTTCTGTTAGCAAGCTGGATGATGCAGGTGTAAAAATAGTGTTTGAGAAGGATACTTGCAAGATGGTTTGGGGAGCACTGTTATTGATGTGGGGAGTTAGGATTGGAACTCTGTACAAGCTACAAGGTAGCATTGTTATTGGTGGGTGCAATAGTTCTGTGGTTCCTAAAAGTGGAGAAGAAAATCTAGTGGTCTCTGGAGAGAATACCATGTTGTGGAATCAAAGGCTTGGACATATAGGAGAAAAGGGTCTTCTGATACTTCATGGTAAAGGTATGGTAGAAGGTATGAGTATTAGCTCTCTGGATTTTGATTTCTGTGAAAATTGTGTATATGGGAAGCAGAATCAAGTGAGTTTCCCCTCTGGTAGTATGAGGGCGAAACAGATATTAGAACTTGGGCATAGTGATGTGTTTGGACCTGTGAAGGTTCCATCACTGGGTAAGTCTGTGTACTATGTATCATTTATAGATTACTTCTCAAGGAATACATGGATACATTTCCTTAAGAAGAAATTTGAAGTCTTCGACAGGTTTAAAGAATTTAAAGATCTGGTGGAAAACCAGACAGAGAAGAAGATAAAGGTGCTGAGGACAGATAACGGTGGAGAGTTTTGTAGTAAGGAATTTGGAGAATTCTGTAAGAAGTGTGGTATAGCACGATAGAAGACTACTCCATATACACCTCA
>APFE031061474.1:0-22956 GCA_000404065.3 Pinus taeda | reverse complement strand
TGGACTGGTAAGAAACCATTTCTTTCACATCTAAGGGTATTTGGATGTGATGCATATGTACATGTTCCAAAGGAGAAATGAACCAAGTTGGATAGTAAATCTGAAAAGTTCATCTTTATTGGGTATAAGGATGGTTTAAAGGGTTATAAGCTTTGACCCAGTCACACGGAAGGTTGTGTACAGTCGAGATGTGGTGTTCAGAGAGGTGAAAGATGTTATTAAACATGAAGTCCAACCAAAGGAACCTGTGAAGATAGAGTTTGAACTAAAGGAGGAAGAATCAGACTCTGAAGCAGAGGAGGAATCAGAAGATGAAGAGCCACAAACTCCGGCTGTGAGAAAGATCAGCTCGAGAAAGAAGGCAGCCAGAAAGGTATAGCCCATCTGCTTTCTATTCAAACTTTGCTTTGTCTGTACTGATGATGATCCCAGAACTGTGAAGGAAGCAGTGGATTCAGAGGATGGAAAACTCTGGAAAGAGGCCATGGTTGATGAAATGGCATCTTTGCACAAAAATGAGGCGTGGGATCTGGTGGAGTTGCCGGCTGGAAGGAAACCCATTGGCAGCAAATGGGTGTTCAAGAAGAAGACAAATGCAGAAGGGAAGGTGGAGAAATACAAAGCTCGGTTGGTAGCAAAAGGTTATTCCCAGTGCCGGGAATTGATTTTGGTGATATTTTTTCTCTTGTTGCCAAGGTAACTTCTATTAGATTACTTTTATCTGTTGCTACTGCTTTTGATTTTAAGGTAGAATAGATGGATGTGAAGACAACATTTCTTCACGGGGATTTGGAAGAGGAAATCTACATGAAGCAACCTGAAGGCTTTGCGGTGAAGTGTAAGAAAGAACTGGTATGCAAGTTAAAGAAGTCTCTGTATGGGTTAAAACAGTCACCAAGGATGTGGTATCAGAAATTTGATACATTTATACGGGGACTTGGCTTCACCAAAAGAAAAGCAGATCATTGTGTGTATTTTAAATTAATTGGTGACCGTGTTATTTATCTGGTCTTGTATGTGGATGATATGTTGTTGGTTGGAAATGACAAGAAATTATCCAGGATTTGAAGACCCAATTGTCCTCCAAATTCGACATGAAATATCTTGGTGCTGCAAACTATATTTTGGGCATGGAAATTAAAAGAGATCATACAAAGAGGAAGCTCTGTCTGGTTAAACCAAAGGAAGTATGTCGAGACAATATTGCAGAGGTTTAATATGCAGGATAGTAAACTAGTGAAGGTTCCTATTCCTGTAGGTGTAAATTTATTTTTTGAACAGTGTCCCAAGGCACAAGAAGAGGAAGAAGATACGTTTCGTGTTCCATATGCAAGTGCAGTCGGTAGCCTGATGTATGCAATGGTCTGTACTAGGCCAGACATTGCATATGCAGTGGGAGTATTGAGCAGGTTTATGTCGAAACCAGGAAAGGAGCATTGGACAACAATGAAGCGGGTTTTTAGGTATTTGCGTGGCACTAGTGATTATGGTTTATGCTACCAAGGAAGACCAGGATTGGACAGAGTGTTGGATATCCGTGGCTTTGTTGACGCAGACTAGGCTGAAGATCTAGATCAGAGAAGATCTACAAGTGGGTATGTGTTTAACCTATTTGGAGGTGTAGTCAGTTGGATGAGTAAGAAACAATCTGTAGTGGCACTATCTACTACCGAGGCAGAATACATGGCAACCACTCATGCAAGCAAGGAAGCAGTTTGGTTGCAGAGATTGTGTCCAAGTATGGGGTTAGTACAGGGAGCTATAAGGATAGACTGTGACAGCCAAAGTGCAATTTTCTTGGCAAAGAACCCTGTTTATCATTCAAAGACAAAGCACATTGATGTTCAGTATCACTTTGTGAGGGATATGATAGAAGACAAAGAGGTGTTGCTGGTAAAGGTGGACACTTTGAAGAATACTGCCGATGCATTGACAAAATTTTTGAGCTCTGAGAAGTTCTCTTGGTGTAGAGAAACAATGGGCGTTTCAGGGTTGGAAAAATGACTAAGCTCTCTTATGGAAAGAAAACAACAAGTGGGAGATTGTTGGGTTGTGTTATATTCTTTCCACGTAGTTAACAAGGGGTTTGAGGGGTACCCGTAACCCCACTTTATGGGGTCTAGGGCAGCGCCCCGGAAAATTTTGATTTTGGACCCTATGTGAGGTTGGGCGGATCCACCTATGGTTTTGTGCATTTTTTTTGCACATGTTTTTTGGATGCGATGGTTTTTTGGTCCATGGTATTGGATGAGATGGTTTCCAGTCCATGGTATTGGATGTGATGGTTTTCGGTCCATGGTATTGGATGCCTCGGCATGTATAAATATGTATTATAACATTGAAAGGAAAATAATGAAAAATCAAGCTAGTAGTCCTGGTTTTGGGATCCAGTGGGAAAATCTCTGTGTATATGTGTTTTATGTGTTATGCTCTTGCATTGTTTATTTTTCTGTGTTTTAGAATTCGTATGCAGGTAATTTCTGTACGGGGTTAAAACCTACACTTAAAATTTCTCTAATGGATGAAGGAGACAATGTTGAGACATAAGTAATAGCAGAACCTCCATCTTATCAAAATTCAGCAAGGAAGACCCTTGAGATTGATCTTGCTCAACAACAGGTCTACGATTTCTTAGAAACTCTAGAAAAAAGGGGGCAAAAAAAGGTAAATTCTCCTATGGAAACTGAATTTTGTGAAGGTTCTTTACATGATGATGTTCCTATTATTGATATTGGTACTTCTCACAAAGAACAATACATTATTAATGCCTTAAAGCAAGAAGTGTATGAAATGGAGTTTTTGAATAGACACATAAAAAATGAAAATGAAATAATGAAAGCTCAAAATAAAGCCATGTTGCTAAGGATGTGTTACCAATACAAAAAAGAATCGAAAGCTTAAGGAAAATAATAAGGGTCTTAACTGAAAATTAAGGGACTGTAGGGAAAACTCTTAACGAGGAAACCTAGATGGTCACTCAATGTACAGACAAAGGGAACAACGAATTTGGATGTTTTCAATGACAAGGCATCTCTTCAATTTTGAAATTTTGTGCATGAGGACATGCAATGCCTTCAGTGGCAAGGGAATGTTGGATCCCTGAATTTTCCTCATTTAGACACCCTTTTTCCCTTTCTTTTCACCTATTCCATATATGTTTTTGCTGCATTTAAAAGTTATAAGATCATTCAGGTCATCCTCAACTATAACATAAGGTATCATTCATTTATAACTCATAATCTATTATTTCTTTATGAAATTGACTGAAATATTGCTATGGCTACCGAAATGTACATTTTTCGTAGCTAATCAGAACTTCTGCAAGTAATTCCAAGGTTGAACAGGTTCCTGAGAGTTTGAAGATTAATAGGATACATGGATAAGAATAAAATGTTAAGAGCAAGGATATCCACCTATCATGCTTATCTGGAAGAACATAGAATTCGAGAATTTGAATGGTCAAAGCAAAAGTCAAACCTAGTTATAAAAGTTTGTTCTCGCACAAGAGAGACAATTTCATCATCAAGAAAGCATGGAATCAAGTGAGCAAGATATGGGATTCAAAGTTGATGATGTGTTAATAAAAAATCCTCGTGATTTGATCTTATTAAAGCAAATCATGAGAAATAGATTTCATGTTTCAATTCAAAAACCTAGCTATCAAAAGAAGAACTTGCCTTTCGAAATTTATTTCTTAGAAGTTGTTACAGAAATTATATAAATTTCTTCAATCTGGAAGCAAAGACAAAGATTTTACTATAATTATTATTATTCTTTGATACTTTATTTCTAGTAAATACAATTACTATGTTCTGGCATATTTGTGAATGCGTTGTTGAGTTAACTTGTTGATTTGAGCTCTTATTCCCTGCACTCACCAAGAGGGACCCCTAACAAGTTGTGAGATAGTTTATTTTTGTTTAAATTTCATTAGTTATTCAATAGTCATTTCAATCTGGTTTTTAGCTAGTTAGGTGCTTTAGGCTTTGTTTGATACTCTATTTTCGTAGATAGTTTACTCATTATTTTTTTTATTGCAACAAGTTGAGCGCTCAACATTGAAATTAAAATACCAAAAACATTTCTTTCATAGCTTACACATTTTAAATTCTCACTTAGTTTCATATTTATTGTTAATGTTTAGATTAGTTTTGATTGAGAATCACACACATCAGTAATCTATATAGACTATGAATTTAAATCATTATAGTTCTTCTTTCAAATAGATAGTTTCCTTGAATCAAATTTATTTCAAGTTCTCTAGCATAGATTAGAATAATTTTGTTCATGCAATAATTTAGATTTACTTTCCTAAACATATAACAGACTTTGAATTCTTGTTCAATAAACTAGTTTTCAATTCTAGTTCTATAGAATAATCTTTCATTTGTATTAGATAAAGTAGAGTTTAACTTTTTGTTCAAGTAGAATCAACTTTTTTTTCTACACAGTTAGAATAAATTTTTATTCTTGTCAATTACATTAGTTTTTAATTCCTGAATGTTAGCATAATTTCATTTTAAAGTTGATCATAGTTTAAATGGTCTTATGGAAAGAACATGTTTGTGTACTTGATGAGAATTAATCTTAAATAGATTAGGATTTCCCTTTCATAACCATTCTCTTTTATCATAAATAGATCTCCTAGCATATATAGTGCACATACACTTCACAAGCTCACAAACCCTAGTCGATAATTTAATGAACAATTAAATTACCTAACACACAAGAGGAATGTACTTTGTACATTTTTTTTTAAAGGAAATTACATCATTTAGGTACTCAACACTTGTACTACAAGACACATATGCATTATATTTTGCATGAAAAAATACATTCCATTGTTTTAAAAACTCAAATTTCACATAGTCACACATGAATTCTAAAAGTACAAATTATATATTCGGAAAGCTAATCCAATTTCCTACATCTCATCTTTTTACACTATATTCAAATTCAATGTGAAATTACCTTGAATCATCCTCCAAGTTAACAAATTGTTGTTTTTCGATGTTTACATTGCCACTACCCTATCATAAGAGATCATCATTAGCATGCAATCACCTAACATGTGTACTCATGAATGAATTTTTTGGGTGGGAGTATAGAAAAAGAAACATGCAAACAAGCATGATGCCCTTGCCAATAGATCCTTCTTTTCTTGTGCTATGGCTACCTCTATGTATGTGTAATTGAGTATTCATTTCTCTTACTTCACAAATAAGTGTACCTATGTTACGCCTACCTTGTAGCTATATTGGTGGATGAATATGCCTTATGCTATGCCTATGTAGGTGTACCTTTTGAGGGGAGGAAACATAAAGGTTATGCTTGGGGTCTTGGAGGTGCACCCTATGCTATGCATGGCGTAGTATTTGTATAAGATTTTGAGGTGATGAAATATAATGTCTACGCATGACTTTATGGATGGATACATTGTCTCCCAAATAATTTTTCTTTATCAACACTTCCTCACATTTCCGTCTCATACAAAAGTAAGCTAGATGGAAATCAACTAACCTAAACCCATCACTAATGAAAAATCCAAGGCCTTCACTAAAAGAAAAACTTTTAACTACAAATACCCAAGGCCAAGCCAACCACCCAAGAGGGAGGGTCAATTAAAGTAAGGTGAGGCGTATGGATGCTAGGGCTCTAAGGGTGGTTGGTTAGGGATCTCTTTAAGAATTAGAAAGGGACATATATCTTCCCATCAAATCCAGAGTAAGTGATTGAAAACACTATGGTATTATTAAAGTGGAGTGTAAGTCAAGGAATATCTATAATAATAGGGATATCTATAGGTTGCTTCATTTCATGTTCTCGTTTCTTATCTCAAGTCCTCAAATTTTATCCCATTTGGGAAATATGTATGTAGTTATGGAGATAGTGAAGAGAATGAATCTTAAAACAAGTATAACTCCTAAATATTAACAATCATATTTATAAATGGAGGCACACATTGGATATTATTTTCTTCCTCTCTCATTTGGCAATTGCTAAAGGGGAAGAGGACTTGCATCATGTAGGCATCAGTGTTTAGCATTGTTAGGTGAGCGAGTGAAGGCAGATAGGGAAATGAATAGGTAGTTGAGTGAAGGTAGGTAGGTAAATGGATATATGGAATTGTTTCCTTGGGTAAACTGAACTTTTATTTGCTAGAAGACTTGTAAGTGATGGTACTTTTTGACTTTTCCTCCTAATATTATACATTTTTCACTATGTAAAGTGAATAATTATTTAATCTCTATAAATATTTAATAAATATGAAATTAAGATAAATCTCTTATATAATGTGTTGGCATGTGTCAGGGTCATGATTGACCCTTGAGGTATGATAGAAGTGCATTTCACTTAGGTGTTAATTATTACTTCAAACAATAAAGCAAAGAAATATGTGCTTTGGAAAGGGATTGAAATTGTTGAAAGAACAAGAATGTGTTAATTTGCAAATATTAGGGACTCCAAGATCACTATTAATGATATGAAAAAATTGTATTAGGGGATAAATTTCTAGCCATATTCTAGATCAATAAGACAATTGGGAGGTTCCTTCATTGATATACATTTCTACCATGTCTTGTGAGAACATAACCAAGGGATGATTTGGTGGGAGAAAGTTAATTCAAAACAAAATGAAGGGGATATTATATTTAATGGTGTATTATGCAAACAACGTATTCCCTTTATAGTTAATGAAGTATCATGCCATTAACTTATTCCCTTTATAGTTAAAGGCGTATCATGTTACCAACTTATTCCCTAATTGATGTCTAGTAAATTAACACATTTATTATTGGTAATCCATCATATGGTAAGTACTAACGAAGTTTTATTGTATCACATGTCACATAACCTTACATAACCTCTAAAACATTTGGACATTAATGTGAAGAGATAGGACTTCTACACTCACATGCCACCAACCCTACTCTTGCATGCTTTTGTGTTTCTCCTTATGAATATAGCTCATTGTGAGATAATGGTGTTTAATTTTGAAAGGCATAAAGGGTGTCTACATCACCTAACCTAGGTAGACATTGGTATTTCATTTCTCTTACTCCACAACTTATTGCATTGTGTTAGGAGCTTGCTAAGTTAGTTTCCTTCATGGTGGAATATCATATATAAGGTTTGAGGAGAGAATCAAGTTATTCAAAAACTTAGAAGAGGTGGTCTAATACTAGTAGGTGGTTTTTGAAGTAGGACATTTGTTAAATTGGAGTATTAAGCCATGCATCCATGTACATTTTCAAAATAAACATCCCATGGTGCACAAGAGTTGAGGAACATGGTGGTTATATTCATAAGGTTTATAATTTGTTGGAAACATTTCTATAAGGAAACTTATGGACCCAAGAGATCTCCAAGAGATTCGCTAAGTGTTAAGAAGCCACGAAGAGCATATCCACTGCAATAGATCATCTCTTTTCAATATTGCACCAAAAATCCTTGAAACTAAGAGCCTAATTATTAAACAATTAGCATAAATCATGGGGTTTTTGGTGGCCTTGAAGTACTAGATGGTAGTGGTAGAAGTTGAATGCATTCTTCTCCAAAATTTTCCTTCTAATATTTATAAGGTTGACTAGTCAATGGCTTCAAATTGAAGGATCTTGAAGGGTTAAAAGAGGAAGAGTGCTTAAATTCCATAAACAAAGAGAATCTAGTATAAGCTACGAAGTTGGACCAAAAGGCATATGTCTAGAGGATACTACTATTGTTTTCTTATTTGTTGATTTAAATGTTTTATAAGACTACAAGTATTTTAGACATTTATTATAGAATAATTTTTATAGCATAAAAAAATATTGGGCAATTTTACCTAAAAAACTTTTATGTTTTTGTCTTACAATAAAATCTTATATAAAATTTGTAATGATAATTTAGATATATCACACTTTAATGAAAATGTAATATTTATTTAATATTTTATATTACTTTTTATTTCAATACAAATTTGTACAATTTCTCTATATATATAACCAAAAAAAATAATTTTCCACTTATCCTAACCAAAAAAAATAATTTTCCACTTATCCTAACCATTTTGAAAAAAATATTTGAACAACGTTATTTTTCCCTCGAACCAATGCTCACCTTATAAATAATGCATCTATAAAATTGGATATATATTAAATTAATTTATGGAAAGGTTACTTTTCGAAAGTGATCCTCCAGATCCAAGGAATCAAACGCCATGCAGTCAATGTTTATTTCAAAATGGTATATCTGGCGACCAATTTATTGGTTAAATTACAAATAAGTAATGTTATTTATGATAAGCACGTTTTGGTGGGCAACCACCCAAAACACCTTTAGGTGGGAAGACAAGCACCATGCAATCAAATTTTATTTGACTAAGGGATTGTGGGCTGCTAATTGATTGATTCAAAAGAAAATTTGTCAAGTTATTTATAGTTAGCACCTTCTCGTGCACTTTTTTAGAGACCCTAGCACCTTATATAATTGGAGTGCATGTGGTGAGACTACAAAACCTCTTATTCAACCTCTTATTCAAGTTGGTCAAATCCATTACAAAATTACAATATAGAGGAGATGATCTTCAAGACCTTTCAAGGAAAATTGGTGTATATTAAATACACCATAACATGTGTTCCCTTCCTTTGTATATATTAAACTGTTTCATTAGAAGCAACTTTGTGGTTTCACCACACCTGTCTTTGTCCCTTTTACATCTTTACACTGAGCCTGTGAAGATTCTACTCCATGAATCTTGTAGCTGAGTTGCACATTCTGCAACTCGATTCCCTGGCAGGGAATACTAGGGCCGCATGAAAGAGAAATGGCCACCTGTGTGGCTGATGTGCCAATTATGTTTTTATATGAAACTCCACTGATGGTCACACCACTGGATCCCTATACACAAAAAACATTGAACATTGAGTGGAAGTGAAAAATTCATCATTGTAGATAGACTTCTGGGAGGAAACATTGAACATTGAGTGGAGATGATAGATCGAGATGTTAGACCTTTAGGGAAGACATTGCCCATTTAGAGGATCTATCTCTAAGGATGGACATAGTGTCTACCTGAAATGATGGACTTTTCAATCTACTTACATAGTTCCACTCCAATAATCTATCTACAATATAAACAACTATTAAAATCTACATTCAAATAAAACTCATCATTGTTTGAGATTTGAAATGAATTTAAAAAGACTTACCTGACTGGAGCAGCTATATGAATAGGGGCAATAATACTGATCGATTATGATTGGATTGGATACGTTGACCATCTTTGCATTCTCAAATGTTATATTCTTAGCAAATCCTTTCCCTCCCTGCCATGTTTTGATCCTAAAACCATTTTGGGTACCCGAGAAGGAGGCTTGTTCCACTATGACATTGCTTACACCTATGCTAGGGTTGGAATCTTTACCTAGGCTTCCCACACTGCACCAAATTATATTATATATAGTCAAAAATCTAAAAGAACAAAGAAGAGATTGATAATGCTAAATTATTTTAGTAAAATAAATACATAAAAATTTATATAAATAATTAACTTAGATAGCTTTAAAAAAAAAAAAAAAAAAACAAAGAGAGAGATTGATAATGCTAGATTATTTTAGTAAAATAAAAACATAAAAAATTATATAAATGATTAACTTAGATAGCTTTTAAAGAAAAAAAATTAATTTCATTTTTAATAGAGTAACATTAATCCAACTTAATAAAGTAAAATATGTTTTATTTACTTATACAATGTCTTTAAAATAAATGGTTTCTATTATTTGAATCCAAGGCTAAAAGAAGGGATATTTTTAAATATTTCTTTTAAGAAATTTGATTCTTCTCGCGATAAATAAACATATAATATTTAAAATATAATTAGTAGCAATTAGTAAATTTAATTGGATGAAGTATTTTAATATATAAATAAATTTTAAATTTTAAAATAAGTAATATCATTATATGTGTAATTTAGTTGTTTTTATTTTCATCATTCTAGTTGGAAATAGATTATATAATTCTGTAATTTTTAATTATTTAAATAGTAAATTTTGAATAAAGTTATGATAAATTGTAATTTTTAATTATGTAAAGTGTGAATTTTAAATAAATACATAATTTCATCGCCTTGAAAAATTTTGGACATTTGAAATTTATAGTATTATGTAATAATATCATTGTAAATAAATGTAGTTTAATTGTTTTACTTTTCATTATATTTATGGGAAGGTAGTTATATAATTCTTCCATGCATTTTAAAATTTTACTTATTTAAATTGTAATTTTAAAAAGATTTAAATTGTAATTATTTCAGGTAAATAAGATCACTCTGATTAAATAACTACATAATATGGTTAGATTACTTAGTTAACTTTTTTATTGAATAGAAAATGATTTATCTATCAATAAAATGTTATGGTTATTCCTTTCAATAAGATTTAAATTTGAAATTCAGTATAAATTAAACCCACTTAAACCAATAAATCTACACAAATCATAAATATTTATACTTTAAAATTAATTAAATAAATACATAATCATAAAAATAAGTAAATACATAGTTATAAAAATAGATCACTCAATTATCAAACCTTATTCCATGACCTGGTCCACAATGAACGCCCTGAATAAATACATTGGAAGTGCCTGGTCCCATGGAAATACAGTCATCTCCTGCATGATAAACATGTGCAGTATGATAAGCATGTGCAGTAGGTATACTCTTCATTTACATAGCTTTCTGTTTAAGATGAGTTTATAGTTTAAAAAAATTATAAAATAAGATAAATCAATATGGGTTGATCGATTTCAAAGGGAATCTAGTTTCTCTGTCAATAATATGATCTAACTTCAACCGCATATAAAATAAGATAAATCAAGATGGGTTGATGGATTTCAAAGAGAATTTAGTTCCTGGGCCAATAACATGATCTAACTTCAAGGGCTTCCTGAAGAACTAACTTTATAACTTCCCGCAACACCGATTTGACCAACTAAACTAACCTTTAAAATTTAAATAAACAATATTATATTTATAGATCTATATTTAAGACGAGCCTCTACTTTATTTACTTACCTGTCCCTATATTAACACCGAGAATCTTCACGTTGGAAGATTGCTGCACATGAATCCCATCGGTGTTTGGACTGTCTCCCGGAGCCCGAATAGTCAATCCCTTGGCCTGTACGCGATTGCACCCGAAAAAGGCCACGTGAAATTGCTTGCTGTTGATGGATTTAATGTTTCTGACGATGAGGTTGGTGCAACTATAGAATATCAATGACTGCCATTAAATCCAATGTGAGATTATTTACAACAGTTTCTCAACAAAAATCTTTTTCATAAAAAAAAAAGAATTTAAGAGGGCAGATTTCAAAATATTTAGGAATCTAATTTTAGTGAGTAAGGTTTGACTTAAATAATTAAGTTTGATTCTGAAATATTCTTGAAATCTGTAATTTAGATAAAGATAAATTATTATCACTCCAAAATGTAACAAAAAAAGGTTGGAATCATTCTCCAGTAAGAAATTGCACTTTAATTACCACTGCTGTTGCTGTACATACCTGCAAACAACACCAAAAACATTCATGACTTTTAGTTTGATGGGCCAAAAAGGAACTAGCAATGTCTATAATCTATAACCTCTCTATTGCTATGCTTTATGCTTTAAGAGGGATCAAATTTTTCTACAATGGAACTAAGATCTAAGTAAGATTGGGTAGCAACTATTAAGTTTAACTTGAATGTAAATATTGAGAATATTTTAGAATTTAAAATCTCATTCATCAAATTTTGAAACATATTTTAGATATAAAATCGAGATAATAACTATTTTTAGGAATTGATTATTTTTTGAAAAGTCAATACATTGATAACTAAATCATCTCAACTTAATTTCTAAACAATTATGTCGATTGCAGATTCCCCAAATATTTTGAAATCTAACTATCGACACAGTTCAATTGTTTAATCATCATCAAACTCCTCTGCAATTTACATAAAGATACCCAAACTGAATAACCTCATCAGAATTTCTAAACAAATATTGGAACTGAACTAAAAATTATATTTCACTTACACCATTTTTGGCACAGGTCTGAGCCCACCAAGAGGCTCCCTGTCCGTTGAGATATCCCCCTCCTTGAAATGTAAGCCTGTTCACGCCCTGGAACTGCAGCCAATAGCTTGAATATAGGTTGTTGTTCGTAGAAGCCAAGAGGCCTCCCAACAACTGCCCAATCATGTATTCAAATTTTAATTATTAGTCAAGTTAATAAAAAAAAATATTTAATTGACATAAACTCTAGGCAAAAAAGATTTTCAAAACACTTTGTAATATAGTAGGTTGAGAAATAGCAAGAAAAAATATATGTTTTTTTTAATTTCAAGAATTTCAATTTCATTTATAAATTAAATTAAACAAATTTCTGAAATGTTCCCAACTCTACATTAAAACAGTCAAAAGTATCACTAATCACTTAAATTATGAAATATTACTAAAATTTTACTATATTAATTAAAATACAATTTTTTATTATTTAAATTACATTTTCAATACTAAAATAAATTAAATAACAAAAAAATTATATAATTAAAATATACTATTTCAAATATTTATAATTTAAATAATTCTTCTCTCCGAAAATGTCACAAGAGAGATGAAATGACTCCACCACCTTAAATAAAATTGAACTGAACAAACCCTACTTCAAAAAGTCAACCTCACAAATTTATTAAACCCTAAATATAAACCAATTTCACACTTTATAAACTCTACTGCACCTCAATTACACACATTTTATGCAACCTAACTGCAAATCATTTGACACTCCATGAAATCCAACTACCAGTCAACTCTACACATTTCAGGAAACCCATTTTCACACTTCATAAAACTCAACTACAGGTCAGTCCCCAAACTTCATGAATGGTGTAAAATTGGAGTACAGTTGAATTTATTCACACCTTGAATTTTTCAATCAGTCTCGGAGCTTAATAAATTTGACCAATATTTTTTTGATGTTTGGGATTTTAATTTTGGGTTGAGTTTAGGTTGTGGCTAATATATTTATTGAATAAAAAAGGAGCATTATCATCTACAATAAAATGGTGAATAAGATGATTATCGCCATGATTATTTTGACATTTTTGAGATAGTTTTAATTCCTTCCAAGTGATTTCCAACCTCTAAGTTTGAATTTGCCTACCCCACTGAAACCAATTCACCTACACTTCACAAATATAACCAATATTTAAATTCAATACACCATTATGAGTGTTAATGGATCCCTAGCTACCCTGGTTGTACAGTACCTATTTCTCTCTCTGTCAGTGCAAAAATCAGTTACCTGAAAGGTCATATTATTGTTTTTACAGGGTCCATTGAAAGCAACTGGATTCAGCAGATATTTTCCCTTTCTCACATAAACAATGGATGGTTGACTGTTAGCGCAAGCTGCATTCCAGGCTGCTGCAAAGGCCTGCACAAGTTCACAAATTCAAAACACATGGATGATCAGCAGTCTAATTATCAACTAATCCAAACATACTAAAGCAGAAGCTCATAAGGTCACAGTCCAAGCCATGATAACCTTGCTGTTATCTGTTTTGCCATCAGCTTTTGCACCATATTTGTGAACATCAAACACTACTCCTTGACTTGCTTGGGAGGATTTTACTTTCCATGTAATAAACCAAACAGCTAACAGAAAAAGATGCAGTCTCATTTTATTCTTAATCTGGTAATGTCCAGAAATAATTTCTGCAACTATAAAATCTCCTCTCCTCTAAATCTATAGTCCACTTTTACAACTATAAAATCTCAAAATCTTTCATACAGTATTACACCTTGTAGCACTAAATATTTCTACACTGTGCAACACCTACTAACTTAAATATGTTGTGAAATAACTTCTGCAACTATAAAATCTCCTCCCCTATAAAATTCTATGAGTATTACACTGTGTAGCACTGGATATTTCTACACTCTGCAACACTGACTGAATTGGATATTGTTCACCAAAGTCTCATTTATAAGAGTCCTAGATCTGATGAGTTATCAGTATGGTCCTGAAACTTGCAATCCAATCTGCCACAATATAATATGATAAGGAATTTGATGTTTCAGCAGACCACAACGTGATCATAACATGGGCTTCCCTTACTCCTCGTCGATTATTGAAAACTATGCCATTTTCATAATTTATTATTATTCGTGAGATGGGTTCAGTTAATTCGAAGTCTCCTCATTTTTTTCCTGCACATGTGCTCCACACCCATTTCAAGAATATCAGTGATACATGGGGGATTTGACTTTGCTTCCACGGTAAGTAATTCTTCTGTTTCCAAATTTTGGTTTTGTTAATTCTGACAAAAAAATACTTTATAAATACATAAATCACGCAACTTTCTGCTCACCATGATTTTGTTTGCGAACGTTAGTATTTAATTAGCTAGAAACTTTAGCAGGATCTCAGAGATTGACCAATTTTAATGGCAGGTTGCTTTAAAATTTTCAGATAACATTGCACCAGCTAAATAGGAGAATAAATATTTAACCATAAATCTTCTAAGATATCAGGAATAAAATAGAAAATTCAGCATAGTTTAATTGTTTTATGCTGTTATTTTGAGAGTATATTTTAATTTTGTTCAGATAGAAAAAGTGTAGGAGTCTAATTATTTTAGGTTTTAAAAGTTTGATGGACATATTATATTTTAGTGAAATTTGTTCAAAATCTTACTAAAATTTGTTGAGATCACAAGTTTAATCTATAAACTTTGCATAATCCAAGTGTTTCAAGGATTTTTTAGAGTGCCAAAATCTATTTATGCATTAAACACTGATTTTAGACACACAAAAAAATACAATTTTGCCAAAATTTGTTTTAAACACACAAAAATACAATTTTGCCAAAATTTGTTTGGCCAAATTCCTACCAAAACTAGGAAATTTAGAATAGTTACACAAGACCATAGAGATTTGTTCTAATGACAGGTTTAATTTAAATAACAATTTATGATGTTGCTTCAAATTGTATCACCAAATTCTAACCACTCCAGAAAAATAGAATTAAACTACTTTGTCAAAAGTTTCATTTTCGAAGTTGCGACTAAGTTGTCAAAATTGCATTTTCTTATAATTATGATATAAATACTTTTCATATTTATTAAAAGAGTAAAGTAATTTTATAATATCTAGGACCATTGGATGCTAGAATGCAGGGGACTTTCTCTTTCCATCCCATCAGCTCACATGTCAGAAGAGGTAGCAGCATGCCCCCATATGGCCCCATAAGGTTTCATTGTTGTTGGTCATGCATAATACACATGATAAAGTTGTGATGATTTGGTCTAGGATTATGGCCCCATAACATTTCATTGTTGTTGACCATGCATAATGCACATGATAAAGTTGTGATGATTTGGTCTAGGATTCTTACAACATTAGCTCAGCACAGTGGATGGAGGAGAATATAAGAATATCAAGGAGGATTATTGCAGGTTGTACCATTTCCCTCGATGAGCTAGCCTAGTTGTGTCCTTTCACCCATTTGGCATTCAATAGGCACCAAACAATGGGAAATTGAATTCAAATCTCAGCCTCAGGGAGGAAACCCCATCATTGGGCCTAGTACAAAACTTGGTACAGAATTATTACGTTTGTCATGGAAGGACACATGCACTCAAGAGCTAGGAAATTACTTATTATTGCCCATCAAAGAAGGAAGCTCCATCCTCATATGTACATGGTCTAGTTTGATAGAGAACTATATGAAAAAGCTAGAGTTCCTTCCGGGAGAATAGGTAGGAAAAGTTGACTAATCCAAATTGTTTCCCTTGCCCTCATTGTGGTTCTCGTCGACTTTAAGCTTTTCTAAGCGATTCCAGTTTCATGCATCGAGCTAAGGGAGACATTGCCATCTTTGTCAAAAAATTTAAAAGCCTTGCATCATCCTAGGCTTCCTTAGCAAGTTGTATCCATGGGACTATAACATAGGTTGGCGATGGTTCGTCCTTGATCTCTCATATTTGGTGAGTAATTCTAATGATCTTCGTATACATTGTTCTCATTCTCTCAAGCAACCATGAGGTCCATTATTTATTTAACATGAGTGGAATTTCATATAAGAGAAATGGCTCCAATCTTGTATTGTAGCCTTATCCTTGGCACTATTCTCATCCCGCTCAGCCCTCTAGCACAAAATTAATGGTTTGACATAGGTTAAGGAGGCAACTCATCCACTTTTGGGCTCAACCATTTTCACATACTTACACCATGCCCCATCAGAGAGCCAAGGTGCATAGGGGCATAACTTACTATCAAGAATCAGCGCGCTCAAGAGCCTAGGTGATAGTTGAGAGCTCAACTGCCAGATTCAAGGAGCTTACTCTCCAATTGGTTTAGGAGGAAATTACCCAAGCATAAATGAAATCAACAAATGATCAACACACCCTCATAGATACATAGTGTTAACAGAGGTAACAAATTAGGTTCTAGATGCTAGACATACCTAAGGTTGTTGCAACTAGTATATGCATTATGGTCGACATCTATTAGCATTTAAAGTTTCTCTTGGGAAGAGTATTGGTGGAAAGAAATTAAATTGAGCACATTCTCCTGACCCTAAATCAGATGCATAGATACATGATTCCAATCGATTGTAGACTCAATCATCTCAAGAAGCATATGGGCATTCCTCTTGATCCTAGTTGCTCCTTGAGCAGCAATAAGGAGCTCATTTCCATTGAAGTCACCAACTCAATGTCTTTCAGTTACTTTGTTTTTAATACTTTAATCGTTCTCTTATGTAGTTTTCTAGATCAAAATGATCATAGAGGCCCTATAGCTTTAATACTTTTATCGTTCTCTTATGTTGTTTTCTAGATCAAAATGATCATAGAGGCCATATAGCTAGTGTTTGCATTTTGGTTTCTAAAACTATGAAAGTCGCTCTATCATTTGCAATTTTTAACCAATTTTTTTAACTAGAATCAAGAATAACTATTATGCTAAAAGACACTAAGCTAAAAGCTTACTTTATATACATGATTTACGTAAACAAGTTCAAAGCAATGGACATGGTCATAATGGAATATGTATCAATGGTCATCTATTGAATTCTAACCATGAAGCTTTTGAACAAAATACTACAATATCTATAGTATTCAATTGTACATTTTCCAATATTGACACAACAAAAACCAGAATTGACAAAGCAACAAATGGTTAAACCATGAGGAATTACTCCTTTCATTTTTGAGTTTCTTGATTAATCATTAAGGAAAGAGGACATACCTTTTTTTCCCCTATCACCAAAGTTCACCTTGATTTAGCCTTGACCCCAAATTAGCCATGTGATCAACCTTGGAGTTGTTTGATATGAGAACATGGAGACATTTGTTCTTGGGGATAGATTGATACAACTAATAAATCCACTTGAATATATGACTTAGCATTGTATCTGAGGGGAGAGATTCTGAATATAAATGGCGGATTATATTCAAGGAATCACCAAAAATAATCACTTCCTAATTCACAATTTGCCCCAAACCCTGATATAAAGCATAAGATTCAATAATGTTGTTGGAAGTGTGACCTAAATCCCAAACATACCCATGTTTGATTCCCATAGCAAAAAATTACATTCCCCTACTCCTACCACCCCTAAGTTATTTTTGTCCTACCACCCTTGAGTTTCCTTTTGTTGCTCTATAAAAACTTAAAAATATATATCCACAGCCACTAATCAAATTCCTCTTTATAATACATATTTTCAAAGGAGAGGGCAAAGGGAAGTTGTACCTTCTTTTACAATCGGTTTCATTACTTCATGCCATGTTCCTCATATGGACAGGGCGGTTCCTAAATATGCGACTATAGCATATTTAATGCCCCTGACATGGGGGCTTTATAACCCCATATAACACGCCGCGCGCGTTTTTTTTCTCTCTCATCACGGCACGGCGTGTTATATGGGATTATAAAACCCCATGTCAAGGGCATTAAATATGCTATAATCGCATATTTAGAAACTGCCATATGACCAGACTATGTAACTGAATTGAAGGCCTTGATCTCAGTTGTGTAGTTTCAAAGTAAACATAAAAGCAGATCGGTACTGTACTTTCAAAGCCGAAAATAAATGGTAGGCCATCATTAATGTATACCATGTAATTAAAGTAGTAGTTTCCAGTTTACGTAAAGGTTGCATGCATCAATTTTTGAAAAGAATATTAAAGGTTGCATGCATCAAATTTTGAAAAGAATATGGTTAGGACTGTACCCTTAGGCTGTATACAATTGAGTGGTCAGCGGCATATATCAATGAAAGATCAATCTCATAAACATCGCTTTTAATGCTTGTGTCTTATTTTAATGAAAGGCAGTTCTTTATTATGCTATTTTTAATGAATGTCAGTACTTATTTTCAACTGCAATAACTATTTCTTTCGTCGTATTATTTAAAATGTCAATGACTATATTTTAATATATTAAACAATTTAAGGAAGAATTAATCTTACTTACCATCTTTAGTTTACATAAATTAATATTTCTTGTAACGAAATAGTGAACCAAACCCAAGAACAAATTTAACTATTCTTTTGAACTTGAGAAATTACCATGCTACTTTTGAAACCCACTGCATTATATTAGTTTTTAATCAAATTTGTTATTATATATATAAACGTAATCTCAGTGAAGAGTGAAAAGAAATCTGATTTGTGAGTATTAGTAGATTCACAATTAACATGGATCTAGGTTGGTTTAATTATTAATCTTTAAATAGTTCATATTAAAAAAGAATATCATGAAAAAAACCAATAAATTAAGAATATCATGGAAACAACTAATAAGTTAAAAATATCATAAGAAAAATCCTTAACTAAATTTTTTTATAACTTTTATTTTATTTTAAATTAGTCAAAATAACATTACAACATCTATATCATACTACACCTCTCACCACACTACTCAGCGCACTAAATAGTTAAAGTATGAAATTTTGTAAATATAAAATTGTGTGAAATTATGCAGTATACTATTAGAGAGAAACATGTTAAAGGAAAATGGTATTCATCTTCAACCTTTTATTGTATTGTAATTTTACAAATCCATTGTTTCTATAATATGTTCTTGGTTATTAATGATAATCTTAATTTCTAACATATTTTTAATATTTTTTTAATATCATAATTTTAATCAACTAAATCAAAACTGATAATTCTTTATTGTTTTCAATATTTTGTTAATAATGATTTCATTGTTGTTGTAAGCCTATTATTTTGAAAAATCACAAAAATGTAATATTTATTTTGAAAAATCACAAAAATGTAATATTTAATTTTATTAGTATTATTAATTTGATTGTTATCTTTTTATGATTTAACAGTTAAGCCAAACAATTTATACCCATATATAGATAATTAAAGTGTTGAAGATATATTACAATTTACACTGGTTATAAATATTTAGTTGTGACTTTTATTTAGTTATGATTTTAAATTAACAAAATAGAATAAAGATGCATTAAACTTTTTTAATATAAATTAATAAAATGTTTTTACATTTACTTAAAAAGCTTTATTTGAAATATTGTAAAATTATAAGTAATTAAAGTGGTGAAGATATATTTTTCTTATTCAAACTCTACAACTCAATGTTTCTACTCTTATATAAGCTTTTCAATCTACAACTCAATGTTTCTACTCTTATATAAGCTTTTCAATCTACAACTCAATGTTTCTACCTTATATAAACTTGTCAATATTCAATGATATATTCTCAACATTACAATTCTAGTGTAAATAACAATTGAAAATGAATGTTTTTACATTTGTAAGATCGAACCTCTTCAAGGGAGTTATCACCCTACACAATTGTAAGATACATCCTTTCATAAATTTAAGAGTCATGACCTTGGCTTTTTATGGATAATATTAGTATGAGTATGTTCAAAATTGATGGTCGGATAACATTGAGATGCTCGTGAAGATTGTCAATAATTTTTGTAGGAACAACAATGTCATTATTATATAAGAGAAGGATAACAATGATTTCAACCATGTTAATATAAATGTATTCTTATAATTTTAAAAGTGTTCTCAACATTGTTCAATTTTATTTATATAAATTTAACATTGTTCAATTTTATTTATATAAATTTAAAATTGTAAGAAGAAAAAGACATTTAGATTAATTTCAATATCACATTTAATGTATATTTTATTTTGAAAATAAGTTTTTTTTTGCAAATTTTAATTACAAACCTATAAAACTCATGACAAATACGTATATCTTTTTCATTGTATAGCTCTAAGAACAATGTAGAAGGATTCTGTAAAATTAACAAAACAACAAATAAAAACACATTAATTCTTAAACCCAACACATCAGTTAACTCTCTTATGGATATTTATAACATATTAATAAAATTTTATTTCAAAAACAAATACTATTTAATTTAGTAAAAAAACTAATCATGATAGTTTGATAATTGATTATCTCATTTTAGTTTCCAAATTTTCAAAATAAAAACAATTAAACCTCCAATATTAACTTAATTGAAAAATGTTTCATATAAAACACAAGAATCGAAATTCCAAGTAAAATCTTAACATGGTATTATTCACTATTTTTACTTTGCCATTTCTAAGATGTTTAATATCAAATCTTAATGCGAAAACGAGTTCTATAAATACCTTTAGGAAAACCTAAAACTTTTTGAAATAAAAATCCTACTTAATTATATATTTACTTCAAAATATATTGTTTTTATTTAAAAATGTATAGTTTACTTTTTAAGGGTTATTTACAAATAGTATGATAGGAACATTAATCACTTGAATCCAATTCATGTTATCATTTTCACTAAAGGAATTTAAAATATCTTCAGCTATATTTTTAAGATGGTTATTTCCAAAACTATATAGTTGGAGATTACAAGGGGTATTTAAAAATGTATAGTTTACTTTTTAAGGGTTATTTACAAATAGTATGATAGGAACATTAATCACTTGAATCCAATTCATGTTATCATTTTCACTAAAGGAATTTAAAATATCTTCAGCTATATTTTTAAGATGGTTATTTCCAAAACTATATAGTTGGAGATTACAAGGGGTGGTGAATAATATATTTTATCTTTTGAAACGATTTAAATATGTCATAGTGCAACATATGAGACGAGTTGGCAACGGTGTGGAAAATTATTTAGAAAACATGGGTTTTAGTTCTTAGAACATTAATATTGATTTATCTTCTCCATTTCAGGGTTGGGAGGAGGCTAGGTAGTGCATTAATTTTTTTATTTCAGATGGTATTGTTAATTTTAATAACACTTCTCTGATGCGGGTGTGTATATAGTGTTTAATTCTTGATGTATATAGTGCTTAATTCATGTCTAAATATGAGCACCAACTACACCAATTGTCTATGACTGATGGCGTCTACATGTCCATTTAATGCATGTCGCTCTAGCTCAATGCAACCAATGTCCAACTGCATTAAATGCAAGAAGGAAGGTGTGTGTTCTTGAAGTCTTAGGGTTATTACTAACATGAAGGTTTTTTAATCCTCTAAGAAGGTGGTGATGCGCAGGGATTGGGCCTTTCTCTAGAGGTGTTGGGTTATGGTTGTTGTGCTTGCATGATCTCATTGATGAAATGGTGTACCAGACAAAGAATGTTGGTCTTAGGATGTGTGCTAGGATATACACCTATCCTTTCCAGGTCCTAGGTTAGTATGAAAGCCCTTGCCTTACCTTGTGTCATTCTCCTTAGTACTTTAACTACAAATGTATGGGATTGGGTTCACAGTAGTGGTGGTACGTTGTAATCTGGGGTGGTGGGGAGTAGGACTCCTCACTTTGTTGTCTATATTCCTCTGAGCTCATATATTTGATAACTGGGGGTAGTTTGTATCGTTGTGGTGGTAATTTTGGGTGTTCTTGGTGTTCTGAGGGAGACCCGGAATTGGTACCACCCTTTCCCATAGTTATGAACATTTCAGCACAAGGTCAATGTTTTTTATCTTGTTCCTCCATGGCACTACTACGAGGCCGGTGTTCGAGTTGGTTGTGGTTCTACCCACATTGACACTCCAAGGAATTGAATATGTAGGTGTTTCTTTTAACTATCATGTCTTGGTCTGTGGAGTCTGGTACCCACGAAACTTCTCAATTTTGTTTTATTGTATATACTTTCTTTCATAGCTTAAAATACAAAACTTCTTTTTGAGATAGTCAAATATCTGGTTTTTATCTATGCTCCTAGTACTTGTCATGTAATTCCAATGCTTAATTGGTGATACTGGACTAAGATTTTCTTAGTCTACATTGTATCTATTTTGGGTTTGTTAAGGTTACCTTCTTGTCTCTCAGTACATATTGTCCTCACAGGGTTATAGTCAAGTTTATCTTCATCTTTTCAAGTTGTTGTATATGCTACATAAGTTGTGGTTAATATTAGGTATTCCATGGATAACTTGGGTGATTATTGGGGAATATATGTTGTTTTTTCAGTTGACGTTTAAACACTCCACGAATCCCTATTTGGGTTTTTAGTGTTATCTTATTCCAGTCCAAGTCTTGGTGTAATTTTCGTTCTTCTCTATACAATTTTTATTCATCTCTATAACTATGCCCCCTCGACAGAGGATGTAAATACGTAGAGGTGGCACTAGTACTTTAACTTCTCACCATCAGAGTTTATCTGGTTGGAATTATGTGGCTACTTACTTTGACTCGGTCCCAATGGAGGTCCAAAGAGAGATCTTGCACCTATAATCTAAGGCTTTTAGGGATCATCCCTAGTTTTCATATTCTGAGTGTTGAGATTGCAACAAGATGATGGAGCTTAGTGAAAAGAGTCGCCTTCACTAAGGGCCCGCAGGCAAATTATGGTGCAAAGTCTATTTTTAGACATATGGATCATGTCTATGAGTTGCAGGATGTTGTTTATGGATGATTGGT
>APFE031061473.1:71761-88341 GCA_000404065.3 Pinus taeda | reverse complement strand
ATCTTGACAAATGGTAGAAGGATTTCTAGGAGGGAAATCAAGACTAAGAGGGAGTCTAGAAGAGAACTTCCAGACGGGAAGTAGAGACTTAGAGGAGTCGAACAGAGAACTTCCAGGGGGGAAGTAGAGGAGCATCATGGCACTACACGGGGTAAGAGACCAAGATAGACTGGACGGAGCATCGAACTTCGCTGTCTGGAAGGCCAAAATCATATCAGTGCTTGACAGGAATCGTGTCAAGAACTTTGCCTTGAAGGTAATAGCTATCCCAGTTGACCCCAGTGATAATGACAAGTACGAGGAGGTGATGGTGAGGGCCAAGTGCATTATCCTTAACGAGGTCAAGGATCATGTGGTACCACATATAGCCAAGAAGGAAACAACATTTGAGATATGGGAGGCTCTCAAGAAGCTGTATCAACATACTTTTGTGCATAGAAGAATGTTGCTCGAGAATCAGATGAGGTCATATCAGATGAAGAAGGGGCAATCGATTGACACCTTCCTCGAAGGATTGAATGAGATCCGAGACTAGTTGACTGCTATAGGAGTGACACCGGATCAGGAGCTGATGGCGAGGACAACCTTGAATGCTGTCTGAGAAGATTGGGAAGTGTTTGTTTAGAGTATACTAGGCTGAGGGACACTTCCACCGTGGGACAACATGTGGGCAACTCTTCACCAGGAAGAGATCAGACGACAGTCGAAGACAGGTAGCAGTGGCAAGGGGATCAAAGTCACGCAGGAGGAGGAAGATGTGGCCCTAGCATCTGAGGGGAAGCAGGGAAAGCAGAAGAAGAAAGATCTCTCCAAGATCAAGCGCTTCCACTGTGGGGAGCTAGGTCATTATGCGACCTAGTGTCCAAGGAAGAAGAGTAAGGGAGACTCTTCTGAGACTAAGGCAGCGCTAACATGGGTTGATAAGGAAGTTTTGGGAGACGATGACTGTGCCATGAGTGCGCACACACCACTTGAGCAGAAGTGGGGAGACATCGAGCTGTAGTTAGGTGGACTACAGGCGATGAGGGGCAGGATCGTCGTGGTGCCCAAGCTCTTGCATTAGACCTTGCTACGGGAGCCCCGACGAGGAGCAGTAGGACTGGCTGAGTGGGTAGAGATGGATTCAGATGGAGCGACAGAGGGAACTATAGTGCAGAAGTCTCGAGACAACGTAGAGCTAGCAGGCTGTAGCAATGCGTAAGGCACAGGAGTGTTGCACCAGTGCAGGAAGGCACTGGAGTGTTGCACCAGTGTAGGAAGGCACAAAGAGGTGTGCAACGGTGCAAGATGCAGGGAGTTGTTGCAGAAGCACAATGGTCAGAGCGGGAGCACTTGTCAGCGGCAGAGGGAGCTTCAGCATCAGTGGGTGTTTCTAGCCCAACAGGGAGGTCAGTTGGGAGATCAGTTACTTACTTCTCAGTAACTGAGTTGCAATGCAGCAGTGGGTAGCACGATGCAACATGATGAGACGAGGTGCAATGCAGATGCAGTGCTGGGAGGAAGAACCAACAACAACAGGATGCAAAGGGAGATGTCGTACAAATGCAGCAATGGCAGTGGCAGAACCATGGGAAACTGTACAGGATGCAACAGTGTAGAGGATGTTGGGCAGGAAGGCCTAGCATCAACACAGGTACTGATGCCGGTGATCAGAGTAATACTCAGTGAGGAGTATTGCTAGAGCACAGTCCTCGCTAAGAGGGAGTGTTGATTTGGGGTAGCATCGGATGTGCTCTAGCCATGAAAATTGGTGGAGAGGTTGGGGCACATGAGATCACCAATATCTAGAAAGGGTTTGGGCAGATTCTAAACAGATCAGGAGATATTAAAATAATTAATATTTTTAATGGAATCCCTAAGTCTAAACTTAGGGAAAATAAAATATTAATGTGTATTAATATGAATCTGTGTTAGAATGGTCCGAAAGACATGGATCAAGCTAGATCTAATCTTAGCCGTTGATTAGGGACTTAATCTCGGCCGTTGAAATATCAACATGAAAAATATAAGAGGAGGCTTGAGGGTCACCTTGGAGAATACACCAGAGTGATCAATCATTCTATTCTCTAGAGCGGGGTTTGCTAAGAGAGATAGAATCAATGATTGGGAGAGCAGTTAAGGGGCATTCCGTACAGAGAGACAGTGAGGCAGAGATAGTGTCGAGATTGCAACAGAGCAGCTAGAGAGAGAGATGCATGAGAAACCAGTGCTCATGCAAGGCCACACAGAGGTAGCTAAGTGCTGCACAAAGCACCAGAGGGGCCAGCGTAGCTGATGCAGAGTCTCAGAGAGTTGACACAGGGCTTCCTGGGTCTGACGCAGGCCAAGATAGGCTGACGCAGTGCCAACGTTGGGCTAGGAGAGGCTGATGCAGTTGAGATGTGGCAGACATTGGGGTTTCTGGGGCAGATTGGTGCTAAGTAGTTGCCGGAAGGATTATCCAGGGTTTCAACCAGTAGATTTGTCAAAAACTGATAGGTATTATTGCTAAGGAAATTCTCTGTTGGGTAGGCCAGTTTCGGCACCCAAATTGCACTATGATATTACTTAATAAGAAAACCCTCAGATAGCTGCATCGGTTTCCCCGCATTGGGTTTTTCTGGGGACATTAGTTCAAAAATAATGGTGTCATATGGTGTGTTTGTTCTTGTTTCTTTTAGTTGCCGATTTGTAATATGTTGAGCATGCACTATTGTTTATTTTCAATATTTACATTGTAAATAACTTGTGAAGGAAAAATAACATGTAGGTGGGAATAAATCAGATAATGTGCATGGAGGGTTTCTAACTAAGTAAACTTAGAAACTTCAACAATTTGAGCTCATTTCACTCAAGAGGTTGGAGGTGTGAGACATTTTGGAGTGCAACTGAGGATTATTGTGCAATGTTAGAAAGGGATTCCAAGTGCTGGGCAAGTCGATTTGTCCACCAATCTTCATGTTTATTTTTCCTATAGCAATGAACTGTCTTCCTCATTTTACAGAAATCATAGCTCAATCATCAAGGGCAAATGAAAAAGGTCAAAGGAAAGGGAGGAATGCCCCCATTGATGTAGCTCAAAATGTTTAAATAAACTATTTTAGCAAGACAATAGGCTTAAAATCAAAAGTTATATGATTGAATTTGTATCATCATCATGTAAAATTGTAAATATTTTTGTTACAGAATTCTAAAAAAAGTTGAATCTTACAATATATTTAATTTTTGTATGTGTAATTCACTAATTTGCTCTCTCTGTCTCTCTCTCTCTGTGTCTCTCTCTGTCTCTGTCTCTGTCTCTCTCTCTCTCTATATATATATAGAATCCATATGAGGAATATACATATTCCATCCAATACATCAAAGTTCATCATGTCACTTGCGGGAATTGAACTTGGATGTGGAGGATCTCAATCATTCCTCCCCTCCTAGGATAAACCCAATTGACAGAAGAAGATTTCCCCAACTTGTATATATGATTGCATTCATCACAATATCTTGAGGCAACAACCTTGAAGCTAAGTCACATGACACAAGACACGACAACCCTGAAAATTTTAAATCGGAGATAGAGGACACAATATCTATATATATATCAACCTTATATTATAAAGTATTCTCATCCTTTGGGAGTGCTAGGTAGGGCTTAGGTCGACTTATGAATGGGAGATGAGGCAGCTGGTGGACAAATTGATTTAGTACATTAGAATTATGTGTGTTCTTCTCAGCATTTGCAGCTGTGTTCACCGATTAGGGCACTCAGACTGGCATAGAGAGGGCAAGGAAAAGAGGCTTCCAACTCTGATATTTTTCTGCCAGTGTCTCATTCAGTCAGGTCGAGTTAATTTACACAGAAGGGGCCACGAAGAAGGCCATACGAATCTGTATGGATTCCGTACAACGTGCAGGCAAAGAGGGTTGAGAGGGCAAAGGCACAGTACTGTTGGGCATTGAGGAGTTTTCAGGGGTTGTTGAGGGTAAAGGGAAGTTTACCCTCATCTTTGTAATTTTCTGAATGAGCAATTGCTGAAGAAGAAATTAGAATACACACATTGCAGGTTTTCTCCAGTTGGGGTTTCCTGGGTCACTTCTGGTGTCATTGTGTTTTATGGTGTTATTGTCTTCGGATTTTATTTTTTGCTGTGCATGCTAGGTTAGAATACTCAGTATTTTTGGTGAATGTATTTGAAGATTTCAGTTTCAGTGTCTTTCATTGCTACAAATTCACTAAATTAGTTGCTGGGTATTTAAAACTAGCATTTTTACTATTTTTGAGTTTGAGTAATTTCAATTTACTATTCTAATCTCAGACTTTAGTTTCTACTATTTTGCTTAGTACTTATCAGATTCTAGAATAATGAATGATGAATTTAAATTAATGTAGATTCTAGAATGATGAATGATGGATTTAAATCAATGCAGATTCTAGAATGATGAATTTAATTCAATTTATACAATATTTACTATTTCTATTTCATTGAATCATTTATGATAATATAAATCAATGTCTTTCATTATTGAATTTGAATCATGTTTATATATATTTATACATATACATATATACATATATACATACATGCATTCATAATTTCATACACACACACACCCCGATGTCCCCACATGGCCACGTCCCCCTGGATATCCCTAAAATTTGGGGTTGCTCCAACACGCCCCCCTCTGTGTCTTGTTGTTCTCATGTCCCTGCGTCCCAAAAACTTGGTGTAACATTGATTTAAATTGGAACGGGTTCGTCTCATTCATCAAGTCATTCAGAATGGAACAAGGATCAATTGGGCCGATATTCTTTCATCCAATTTACAACAGGAGATGAAAAGGTCAAAGGAAACACCCCCAGAGCAATGTCCAAGATTTATCATGTCAGAATTTCTGATAGATGCAGTTTGTTATAAGACTACCTTTTCATTAAGGAATTGGCATTGGTCTCCCAATAATGGCTCTCTCTCTCTCTCTTTCTCTCTCTCTCTCTCTCTCTCTATATATATATATATATATATATATCTCAAAATTGTGGGCAGTAAATTGTAGAAATTCTTTTTCTGAAATCTGTGATAACTCTATCATCTCTCTGCATATCATTCTGAGAAACCAATCATGCCCCATATTTACCCGAGAAGACATGGAGTAGAATAAAGGAAATAGGGGATTGGTTTAGAAGAATTTTCTTATATCAGAAGATATGGATATGAGGTTCCCTTCATCTTCTTCCTAGGTATGTTCTTGGTAGGTTAGTCATCAGGAAACTTGCTTATCAAACTGTAGTTACTGGTATTGCTGCCTCTTTGGCAACGAATCAAAAATGAATTTGGCCTACTTTTTCTGTTCCAGTGGGAATTTATTCTTTATTAAACACCCAACTTGCTGTGAAAAGGGTCAAAGCAACTAGAAGCAATTTGGTTGGCACATGAAAGACTCAAAAGGAATGATCCAAAAGGAGTGGTTAAAAGACAATGTTTTGAAGTAAAATATAAAACTTATCTTCATGAGCGTTGTTGTTTTGAAATGATTTTCCATAGGGCAGAAAGTTATGAAGACATTAATACAATATTTGAAGAAATCAAAGATCGGTTAAAGGGTTTCCAAGTTTCTTAGTTTTCAACTTGATAGAAGAACTGCTTTTCTAAGAGAAAACCGAAATACAGGGAGATACTGTTACTTTGAATTTTGTTATCGATACCAGCAAAATCAGAGATCCAACAACAATGATTAGATCCTCTGCTTGTGAAGGTGGGTACAAGTCTATTGAAGATAGTAGGCCTTCATTGTTTCCAGCAATGGTATCAGAACGAAATTGGTCGACCACAAAATTTGGAGATTGGGAGCTAGAAAAAAAACTGGTTGATGAAAAAATACATAAAATATTCAAATTTAAAAGAAAAACATATATATTCATGTGCATCCATATGAATCCAAACCATTTATACAGAAACATGTATAAGTAAGAGTGCAAGTATATAGCAAGTAAGAGTGCCTATAACCAAAATAACACTTAGTGCAATACATCTCTGAACCAAAAATACATCAACAAAGAGGCTCTGGATGGCCTTTAGTGTAAAAAAAAAGTAATGCTACGACAAATATCTACATATCATCAAAATCATTGCCTATATTGGGATCCTCATCATGATATCACTCTCTAAGCATTAAACTAAGATAGAAAAAGCTTCACATGTCAAATTGAGATTTTGTTTGAGTGATGGGTACCTTTTTATTAGCATCATGATAGAGGAGTTGAACAGTTAATTGCTCTAACATCAAGCTATGTAGAGGGTTTAGTGCTCTTGATTAAATGCTATTTCCATAACCCTTCTACTGTGAAAAATCTATCACTGCAACATCCGATTTACTTTGCCTACTTATTTTCAATAAGGTATTTATAAAATTCCTTCAATAAACATTAAAATAAATTCTGCTACAGATATCACATCATAATACAAAAACAAACACATGCACAAGAATCAACACATTGACACAGATATTTTGGACAACAGTCATCAGAAAAACCCAATGTGGGAAAACCGGTGCAACAAGGAAGGATTTTATTATTCAGCAATTCTTCAGTACAACCGGGTGCCAAACTGGCTTACCCAACAGAGAGAAAAATTCTCCAACGTTTCTCCCAGTCCCAACGTCAGCCTGATTGACCTCTGTGTAGCTCCCAGACACTCTGCATCAGCCCTTGCTTGTCTGCGTCAGCCTTGGGCCTCTCTGCGTCACCCATGCAGGGTCTCTAGTGACTGCGCAGTCTCCTGCTGCCTCAACGTCTGCCTCTCATGCCTCTGCTCTGGTCTTTTGTTGCTGATCTTGACTCTCTGTTCCATACTTGCTGCCTCCTACTGCTCTCCAGACTACTAGTTCAAATTTCTCAGCTAACCCTGCTCCAGAAATCGAACTGACTGGTCTCCCTTAGTGTGTTTTCCAATTGGCCCTCAAGCCTCTTCTTATACTTTACTCGTTGGTCCATCAATGACCGAGATTAAGTCCCTAATCAACGGCTAAGATTAAATCTGGCTTGATCCATGACTTTTGGACCATTCTAACTCAGTTTTATATTAATTTACATTAATATTTTCTTTTCCCTAAGTTTAGACTTAGGGACTCCATTAAAAATATTAATTATTTTAATATCTTCCAAACTGGTTAGATTCTTCCCAAACCATTTTTGGGTCTTGGAGATCTCATGTGCTTTAGCCTCTCCACCAATTTTCGTGGCTAGAGCACTTCCGATGCTACCCCAAATCAACACTCCCTCTTAGCGAGGACTGTGCTCTAGTAATACTCCTCATTGAGTATCACCCTGATCATTTGGCATCGCTCCCTGTGCTGATGCTAAGCCTCCCTGCCCAACATCCTTTGCACTGCTGCATCTTGTACTGCTGCCCATGGCTCTGCTACTGCCACTGTTGCATCTGTACGACAGCTCCCTCCGCATTCGTGCTGCTGTTGGTCCTTTTCTCCCAACACTACATCGTCACTGCAACTCCCTCTGCATCTGTGCTGCTATCACCCCTATTTTTGCTACTGAAACGGGTTTTTTATCATCCCCATATTTTCCCTGAAGTGATCAAACTTTGTCCTTCCAAGGGCCTTGGTGAGGATGTCCGCCACTTGTTCTCCTGTAGGAGTGTAGCTCAACTGTACAGCTCCTCATTAGACACAGTCTCTAACAAAGTGACACCGGATATCAATATGCTTTGATCTATCATGAAACACTTGATTTTTAGAGAGCTTGATGCAACTCTGATTATTGCACATGATCCTGGTCGCCTCCATTTTCCTTCTGAATAGGTTCGCAAGCAGTTTTCTAAGCCATATGGCCTCACACGAGGCTGTGCTTGCTGCCATATATTCTGCCTCAGATGATCTTAGAGCCACGGACTTCTGTTTCCCACTGCACCAGGAGGTCATTCCTGATCCAATGTTGAAATAGTACCCAGAGGTACTTTTCTGATCCATTGAACTACTTGCCCGATCTGCATTAGTAAATCCACTCAATCTGATATCCTTACCCTTGGTGTACAAGAGTCCATAATCGATTGTTCCCTGTAAATACCTGAGAACGTGTTTGGTTGCTACCCAGTTCGCTCTCTTCGGTTCCACGATGAATTGACTGAGGGTGTTGACAGCGTAGCAAATGTCTCGCCTGGTATTGACCAGATACATCAGGGACCCTATGAGTTGCCTGTATAGGGTCTCTGTAGCATACCTTTCTTGCCCAAGGAACATCTCTCCCTTCTGTTGCCAAACTTCCGACCCTAGAAATTAATGCATTAGTCTCAAATCCTTCATATTGAATTCTGTGGCTAGATTCTTCTTACAGTCCCTAATGAGCCTGGATGATCCTGCCAGAAAGGGATCATCCACATACAATACTAAGATTAGCGGCTCATTCTCTATAACCAGATAGTAGAGATTCGGATGCGCGTCACTCTTGACATATCACATCTTTTGCAAGTAGCGATCGATTCGACCATACCATGCTCTAGGTGCCTATTTCAGCCCATACAAGGCTTTCTTCAATTTGCATACATGAGACTTCTTCTCATGTGTCTCAAAGCCCTCTGGTTGTTCAATGTATACATCTTCTTCTATTACGGTGTTCAGAAAAGCCGTTTTGACATCCATTTGATGAATCTCCCACCCCATCTGTGCTGTAAGAGAGATCACGGTCCTAATAGATGTATACCTGGCTACCAGGGCGAAGGTCTCCTCGTAATCAATTCCTTCCTTTTGAGCATACCCTGTAGCCACAAACCTGGCCTTGTATTTCTCAACACTGCTGTCTGCAGCTTATTTGATCTTGTAGATCCATTTCGAACGTACTACTGACCTGTCTTGAGGCCTTGGCCCTACCTCCCTGACATCTTTCACCATTATGGAGTTGTACTCCTCTACCATCGCATCTAGCCAAACCTGATGTTGAGCTGCCTCCTGGAAACTGGCAGGTTCCCCATCCTGAGCTACTAATCCCTGATATCTATTTGGTTGTTTTCGCTCCATCTTATTGTTTCTTGGCGCACCGATGAAGTCTTCCGCATCTCGCAGAATCTGACGAAGTTCCTTGCTAGTTCTTCCTCTGCAAGCAGGTGCCTCTGTAAGCTCCTCCTCATCCTGTGAATCTTCCTGATCCGAGGAAGAATTCTTTACTTCTGTTGGTTGAAGAGATTTAACCAACAACTCTTCTTTTTATTTCTCCTTGGGAGGCATCTCACGAGATTTTCTGAAAGCCCTGTCCTCCATGAACTTTACATCTTGTCGAACCACTACCTTCCTGCTCCCTAGAAGATAGATTCTGTATGCCTTAATTTTCTTGCTATATCCCACTAGATATCCCTTTTCCGCAGTTTGATCCAACTTTTTCCTCTTTTCCTCGGGTATGCGACAATATGCTAAACTCCCAAATATTCTGAAATGACCGACTTAAGGTGTCTTCCTTGTGAAAACTTTCTCTGTAGTAATCTTGCCCAATGCTCGATGAGGAGTTTTGTTCTGAACATAGACTGCTGTGTTGCATGCTTCTGTCCATAGGAATTTTGGCATATCTTGATCATACATTATGGCCCTAGCTACTTCTATAATAGTCTTGTTCTTCCTTTCTGCTACTCCATTTTGCTTCAGATTGTACAGAGTTTTTCACTCTTTTCTGATGCCCTCATTAGCGCAAAAATCAATGAAGTCCTTATCGACATACTCTCCTCCATTATCTGAGCGCAAAACTTTTATTTTCTTCCCAGTCAGATTCTCCACCAGAGCCTTAAACTCTTTGAATCGTTAGAAAACTTTGTCCTTGGTTTTTAGAAAATAAATCCAAGTTTTCCTTGAGTGGTCATCAATGACGGTAAGGAAATACTCAATGAAGTTAAGGAAATACTCGGCACCACTAAGAGATTTGGTGGACATAGGTCCGCAGATATTTGAGTGTATCAATTCTAGTACACTCTTGGCCTTCTGTTTGCTCCTAGGAAATGCGGCCTTGGCATACTTTCCTAGAGAACATCCTCTGCATACATCATCTCGTTCCGTACTAAGATACGAAACTTCTATTACAGTGCTCCTGAGAATTATTAGAGCTCGATGGTGCAAATTTCCCATTCTTCTGTGCCATAGTTTGTTCAAGTCCTTGTCTCCATGACTGCCTATTAGTGCCATTGGGGATTCTAGTTGTAATCTGTACAACCTGTTACTTTTGATCCCGATCTACACTTTCTTTTTCCAGCTCGGGTGTTTGACGTATACCTTCTCCTTGATGAAGTAGATGTCATAGCCCTTGCCTTGAAGTTGCGACATGGAAAGTAAGTTCATCCCCGATCCTGGTACATGCAGCACATTTGTAGCATGGAACTATTCTCCCGATTTTGTTTGAAAAACTATGGTACCCTTCCTTACTGGAGTACATTTTGCCTTGTTCCCCATGGTGATTTGAAAGTTCATCTTCTCTTCTCGATACTCTGAGAAACATTCCCTTATTCTCGCATATGCCAAGAGGCTCCACTATCTATATACCATATTTCTGATGATACAGAACTAGTCGTACAAGCCACTTCTTCTTCCACCCTAGAAGCCAACATGGAGAAATCAAAATCTCTTGTGTAATTTTCTGAAAATCTGTGCGAGTCCCCTGACGTGGATGCCTCTGCATCATGGTCTTGACCCATAACCCATTTTCCCTTGTTGTCTTTGATTGCTCGCTCTGATACCATGTGAAAAATCTATCACTGCAACAACTGATTTACTTTGCCTACTTATTTTCAATAAGTTATTTATGAAATTCCTTCAATAAACATTAAAATAATTTTTGTTGCAGATATCACATCATAATACTGAAACAAACACATGCACAAGAATCAACACATCGACACAGATATTTTGGACAACAGTCCCTGGAAAAACCCAATGTGGGAAAACCGGTGCAGCGAGGGAGGATTTTATTATTCAACAATTCTTTAGTACAACCGGGTGCCAAATTGGCTTACCCAACAGAGAGAAAAATTCTCCAGCGTTTCTCCCAGTCCTAGCGTTAGCCTGGCTGACCTCTGCGTAGCTCCCAGACACTTTGCGTCAACCCTTGCTTGTCTGTGTCAGCCTTGGGCCTCTCTGTGTCATGCACGCAGGCCCACTAGTGACTGTGCAGTCTCCTGCTGCCTCAGCTTCTTCCTAAAAGGCCCTGCATCTGCCTCTCCTGCCTCTGCTCTGGTCTTCCGTTGCTAATCCTGACTCTCTGCTCCGTACTTGCTGCCTCCTGCTGCTCTCTAGACCACTAGTTTGAATTTTTCAACTAACCCCGCTCCAGAAATCGAACTGACTGGTCTCCCTCAGTGTGTTTTCCAACTGACTCTCAAGCCTCTTCTTATACTTTTCTCGTTGGTCCATCAACGACCGAGATTAAGTCCCTAATCAACGGCTAAGATTAGATCTCACTTGATCCATGACTTTTGGGCCATTCTAACTCAGTTTTATATTAATTCACATTAATATTTTATTTTTCCTAAGTTTATATTTACGGTGTCCATTAAAAATATTAATTATTTTAATATCTTCCAAACTGGTTAGATTCTGCCCAAACCATTTCTGGGTCTTGGAGATCTCATGTGCTTTAGCCTCTCCACCTATTTGCATGGCTAGAGCACATCCGATGCTACCCCAAATCAATAGGTACATGACAAAATCCAATGGAAATGCTGCAATCCCCCCAATTATGAAGTCCTAAACACTGTTAAGAGTGATAGATTTTGTGTGTGATCTAAAATTCTACATTCTCCATATGAAGTCCAATTAGGTCAGGGCTACTGTCAAACATCCCAAGTCAATTAATGACAATGTAAAAAGTTTAAGTAAAAGGATGAAAATGCAATTTTTTCATTTTCATGCTTTTACTTCAAAAATTTAACATTACCATTAATTACATAGCATTGATAGGGCCCGCAGATTGAATATTAGGCTGCCCCACTCATAAATTATTATTTTCTTTGTGTTTGGAGAGTCCTTGGTTGCATTGTACAAAATTGACTAGTTCCACCGAACTAACTGATTGAGTGAAAAAAGGCCAGTTCGGTATTGGATTGGGTGGTTCTGTACAAGAACTTGTCAGTTCAGTACCAAACTGACCATTTTCGGTTTCATTGCACCAGATGGACCAGTTAGGTGGAAAAAATGACCGAACCATCCGGTTCAACCGGTTCTGGTCCGGTTTTGATAACAATGGTTTCCACAGCCCACTCTGACATGGGATCAATATTATCTATGACCATTTCCCATCAATAAGGGGTCTTGCTCAACAGCTAGTTGCACTTCGATCTAAGTTTGTACTGAATCGAGGCCATTCGTTGAACCATTTTTGTTCCAAATGGGTTTTAGTGGGTCCATGCTTTGTCTATACAATAGTGTATGAAACTGGCTATTTCTGGTTTAATGCTGTGATTTGGACAGGAAATACTATGGAACTGGTCCCTTTTGGCCTATTTCTGTTTTCATTCCAATAACACTGTGCCTGCAATCCCTGAATGTGTTGCTTGTTACTTTTCCCACAACGCAACATCTTTTTTTATTACTGTATTCTACTATAGTTAATTTTCTCATTTGAGAACTTCAGTGTTGTCTACTTATTTCAGCGATTTTCTCGAGGGAGAACTTCAGTGTTATTAAGTTATTTAGAAATCAGTGACCATTATACTGTAGTTAATTTTCTCAAGGGAGAACTTCAGTGTTATCTACTTATTTAAGTGATTTTCTCGAGGGAGAGCATCAGAGTTATCAACTTATTTAGAAACCAATGCCTTTGGTTCAATTCTTATCTTCCTATTCATGACTCATGACTGAATTTGAAACAGCTATACAAGGAAGCTTGCCAAAGGGATTTGAAAGTTTGAAGTCTGCATGATGTGGTCAGTTGGATAAATTATTGAATCAGTTGAAGAAAATTTCCAGATTTTAGAAAGAACTTGATTGCAGTTGTTGGTTAAGTCTGTACCCATAGATTTTCAATTCAATTTCTTTTCAAGAACCAATTTTCACATGATTGTAAAAATAAATTATCAGGTGTGTGCTTACTAATTGCGGGACTCCTGGAAACTTTAAATGGTAGTGTCAGAGATATATTCTGCTTTGACTTTCCCGTTCCTAAATTGGTCAATTAAATTCTGCAGTAATTGATATCTGTGGATACTTGATGGATATTTGTGTAGGTATGGACCTTGGTTGCAGCCATTGATATCTCATCAATAGTTTGTGTGTGTGTGTATATATATATATATATATATTAAACTCACAAGCATCTGTGATTTATTGACTGGTACCCACAATTATATGGTTTATTTGATCTCCCAGGATTGATCTGTTTCTGAACTTTGCTTTTACCAGGGGGCATCTCAGTCTTGGAATATGCCAGTTGCTTTTATAAGTGTGATTCTTCTACCAATTGTTGGGAATGCTGCGGAGCATGCAAGTGCTATAATGTTTGCTATGAAAGATAAGCTGGTATTCAGGGGTTGTTTTTCTATATGGATGATGTCGTTGCTTTCAATCTGTTATTATATGTATTTTGTAATTTTTTTGTTATATAGCCATCCTTAATGCTCTTTTCAGGACATCTCCCTCGGTGTTGCGATTGGGTCTTCAACACAAATAGCGATGTTTGTGGTATAGCACTCTATCATTTTGAAATTGCTGGTTATCTACGGAGCTCTCATTTAATGAAAGTGTTCTAAGATCAATGTTTTTACTGACACTTCTGAATGTGTGGATTTATATTTAGCTTTTATTAATTATTATCATCTCGCTTTCCCTTTTGAAGTGACAAGAAGCTATTGATTAGTTGTGAAAATGCCAAGAAAGATATATTGCTTTAAGGATATATATGCTTAATCTTGTATAAAATGATTCTTCTAAGTATTCATAAAGGCAGTTTATATACATATCAGGCATTTTGTTATGAATAAAAGTGGGGCACTAGGAAATCACCACAAGCAAGAAGCATACTTGTCTAAATCCCTATTAGCTGTGCAATGTAACCAGGAGGCAAATGCTTATCAAAATCACCACATGGGCATACAAAAAACCCGTAAAACCACAGGGTCAACTTGGTAGAAAACCATAAGAGCCAACAGTTTGAAATCAAGGAACAAAAACATAGTTCATGCATAACCATAGAATTCAATTAATGATGGTTGGGATGAGACTTGATTTAGAGGGGAATCCATCTTTGTTAGTTGGTATAGGCCCCTAACTATCATTGGCAGGCTTGAGATCTGTGATAATGCGCTCTGTTGTCGCTCAGACTGTACATGCACTGCGACGACGACTCCGGTTGGGGGATGTCACTCGGTTTCCCGACCTCTCCGTTCTAGCTATCTCCCAACAACAGGGTACGGGGTAGTCCTTATGAAATGTGAGAATGCAAGACTCGTTGGCAATCAACAAGTCCAGGAGACACGATTGAATGACCTAGCCACTTGGTTGATTTTAGGAAGTTTTTAGAGATTAGATTAAATTATTTTGTGAGACTAGTGGCTGATGGTGTCAACCACTCGCTTTATATCAATTGAAGACCAAATGACCAGATGAATAACCACTGCTTAATGGATGCTTGACTATCCGATATCCTATGCAAATCCTATGACTTGGGTGAGATACAGGAATCTTGGTTCATTTTAATTAAATGCCTAGCTAAGTGTATCCCTTGATCTTTATTTATATTGAGCCTAATCTCTAAAGTAAGTGGTGGAGAAAAGTCAAGGTGAAGCAAACAAGAGTTTGGTTAATGATCCCTCTCCTTGAAATCTAACGTATTTGGTGCCTCTAGCGCTGCAAAGACTATGGCTATGATGACTGCAAAGTCACCGTTTTAAATACTAAAGGGGCTAGACTTCTCAAGCACAGATGAGAAGGGTGTTCCTATATTTCTATCAACCAAGCTTATGCTTGGAGGTGAATTATTAATGCAAGACTAATTCTAGGATGCAATGCAAGATATATTTCTTTAAGGATATATATGCTTAATCTTGTATAAAATGTTTCTTCTAAGTATTCATAAAAACAGTTTATATACATATCAGGCATTTTGTTATGAATAAAAGTGGGGCACAAGGAAATCACCACAAGCAAGAAGCATACTTGGCTAAATCCCTATTAGCTATGCAATGTGACCAGGAGGCAAATGCTTATCAAAATCACCACATGGGCATACAAAAAACCAGTGAAAACCACAGGGTCAACTTGGCAGAAAACCATAAGAGCCAACAGTTTGAAATCAAGGCACAAAAACATAGTTCATGCATAGCCATGGAATTCAATTAATGATGGTTGGGATGAGACTTGATTTAGAGGGGGATCTATCTTTGTTAGTTGGTATAGGCCCCCAACTATCATTGGCAGGCTTGGGATCTGTGATAATGGGCCCTCTTGTTGCTCAGACTGTACATGCACTGTGACAACGACTCCGGTTGGGGGATGTCACTCGGTTTCCCGACCTCTCTATTCTAGCTATCTCCCAAAAAGAGGGTATGGGGGTAGTCCCAATGAAATGTGAGAATGCAAGATTCGTTGGCAACCAACAAGTCTAGGAGACACGATTGAATGACCTAGCCACTTGGTTGATTTTAGCAAGTTTTTAGAGATTAGACTAAATTATTTTGTGAGACTAGTGGCTTATGGTGTCAACCACTCGCTTTATATCAATTGAAGACCAAATGACCAGATGAATAAGCAGTGCTTAATGGATGCTTGACTATCCTATATCCTATGCAAATGCTATGACTTGAGTGAGATACAGGAATCTTGGTTCATTTTAATTAAATGCCTATCTAAGTGTACCCCTTGATCTTTATCTATATTTAGCCTAGTCTCTAAAGTAAGTGGCAGAGAAAAGTCAAGGTGAAGCAAACAAGGGTTTGGTTAACGATCCCTCTCCTTGAAATCTAACGTATTTGGTGCCTCCGGCACTGTAGAGACTATGGCTATGACGATTGCAAGGTCACCGTTTTAAATACTAAAGGGGCTAGACTTCTCAGGCAAAGATGAGAAGGGTGTTCCTATATTTCTATCAAACAAGCTTATGCTTGGAGGTGAATTTTTAATGCAAGACTAATTCTAAGATGCAATGCAAGATATATTTCTTTAAGGATATATATGCTTAATCTTGTATAAAATGTTTCTTCTAAGTATTCATAAAAACAGTTTATATACATATCAGGCATTTTGTTATGAATAAAACGACTCCGGTTGGGGGATGTCACTCGGTTTCCCGACCTCTCTGTTCTAGCTATCTCCCAAAAAGAGGGTATGGGGGTAGTCCATATGAAATGTGAGAATGCAAGATTCGTTGGCAACCAACAAGTCCAGGAGACACGATTGAATGACCTAGCCAGTTGGTTGATTTTAGCAAGTTTTTAGAGATTAGACTAAATTATTTTGTGAGACTAGTGGCTTATGGTGTCAACCACTCGCTTTATATCAATTGAAGTGAAGCGAACAAAGTTCCTTCTATAAATTAATTACTCCAAAAGACTTGGAATATCAAGATATCCATTAAGGATATAAATATTATATTAAAATATATGAATAAGAATAAGAATTGATAATGATTTTAC
>APFE031061473.1:60647-71166 GCA_000404065.3 Pinus taeda | reverse complement strand
CTCTGATTTGTTCTAATAATTTTTTATTAAGGTTCTTTAAACGCAAATTTTCCTCTTCTTGTTCTGATAAATGCTGCTTGAGTTCTTTCTTTGAGACTTTAGTCTTCTTTACTTGTGTTAGTAATTTTTCGACGTGGTCCTTGAGACGAGAAATTTCTTCCTCTTTTTCCATTATTTCTTTGTAATGCATATCCACAAGTCCAGGATATTGTTGCTTAAGTATTGTGATTTCTTGTTTTATATCTCTTTGGAATTGTTTTTGTTCATTTCTTAGAGATTCCATTCTTTTTTCACTTCTTTTATCTTCCTTTTTTTTCAACAATCTATTTATTTATTTATTTCTATATATTTTTTTAATTTTTATATGATATTCTCTTTCCTTTTTTTCTTTTTTACTCTCTTTTTATATAATTTCTCCTTTATTTTATATATATAGCTCTTCTTTTTCTTTTTCCTTGTTGTTCACTCTTTTAATAAAATTTTTATATAATAATAATTTTTAATATATATAATTATAAATTAATATATTATATAATTTAATTTATATATATTATAAAATATAATTATATAAAATTATATATATACTTTTTTGAGACCCGCTTTTCCTTTTATATGTAACTATATAAGGCTTATATAGTATCCCTTTTTATAACTATAATAATTTTTTTTTCTCAGAAAATCAGAAAATTGGATGAGACGTGACTCTTGGTACGGTCACAATCTTTAGATTTGAACGATTAAAATTATTTAGATCACACCTTTTTTTCTCAACGTTAACAAAATATCTTTTACTTTTAAAATACCATGGGCAATTACCATGGGTTGTTTCTAAAACCTCGGTTAATGTTCTCCACGTAAAATGTAAAACTTATCACTAGTTTCTAAAACCACGGGCAATTACTAATGGTTCCTAAAATACCATGGGTTGTTTCTAAAACCTCAGTTAATGTTATCCACGTGAAAATGTAAACTTACCACTGGTTTCTAAAACCACGGGCTTTTCCACGTAAATTTTTTTAAATATACTTGAAAAAGTTCCCGCTTATCTTTATTATGCACTGTATCATAATGTAAACCCTTATCTTATATAATAATATAATAATATTATTTATTATATATATTTCACCTTTTTTTTATATATATATTTTTTTCACTTTTTTTGTTTGTTGTTCAGAATATATTTATTTCCTTTCCCTATTTTTTTTATTATACCCTTATTCTTTATTCTTTATTTATTATTTTTTTATTAGTAGCAAATGGCCAAGAACCTAAAAAAATGGAGAATCTCCCAATATATAGCGAAACACTTCAATTATGAAATCAACAAGGTTTGATGATAGGTTGATAGCCAAAGGCCTGGTGATCAGCCAAACGTGGCTCTGATACCAAATGAAGCGAACAAAGTTCCTTCTATAAATTAATTACTCCAAAAGACTTGGAATATCAAGATATCCATTAAGGATATAAATATTATATTAAAATATATGAATAAGAATAAGAATGATAATGATTACAATGGGAACAACAAGCTTGCTTATATATCACGCAAGTGTCTCTTCATAAGAGTCATTCTATTAGACATGCCTCTTCAACCTTAATTACTAGCTTAACTAACTATTATTTATGATTATTATCTTTTACATTATATTTATATTATTTATATATTTTATTCATTACATGAAGACCAAATGACAAGATTAATAACCAGTGCTTAATGGATGCTTGACTATCCTATATCCTATGCAAATGCTATGACTTGAGTGAGATACAGGAATCTTGGTTCATTTTAATTAAATGCCTATATAAGTGTACCCCTTGATCTTTATCTATATTTAGCCTAGTCTCTAAAGTAAGTGGCAGAGAAAAGTCAAGGTGAAGCAAACAAGGGTTTGGTTAACGATCCCTCTCCTTGAAATCTAACGTATTTGGTGCCTCCGGCGTTGTAGAGACTATGGCTATGACGACTGCAAGGTCACCGTTTTAAATACTAAAGGGGCTAGACTTCTCAAGCAAAGATGAGAAGGGTGTTCCTATATTTCTATCAACCAAGCTTATGCTTGGAGGTGAATTATTAATGCAAGACTAATTCTAGGATGCAATGCAAGATATATTTCTTTAAGGATATATATGCTTAATCTTGTATAAAATGTTTCTTCTAAGTATTCATAAAAACAGTTTATATACATATCAGGCATTTTGTTATGAATAAAAGTGGGGCACAAGGAAATCACCACAAGCAAGAAGCATACTTGGCTAAATCCCTATTAGCTATGCAATGTGACCAGGAGGCAAATGCTTATCAAAATCACCACATGGGCATACAAAAAGCCCGTGAAAACCACAGGGTCAACTTGGCAGAAAACCATAAGAGCCAACAGTTTGAAATCAAGGCACAAAAACATAGTTCATGCATAGCCATGGAATTCAATTAATGATGGTTGGGATGAGACTTGATTTAGAGGGGGATCTATCTTTGTTAGTTGGTATAGGCCCCCAACTATCATTGGCAGGCTTGGGATCTGTGATAATGGGCCCTCTTGTTGCTCAGACTGTACATGCACTGTGACAACGACTCCGGTTGGGGGATGTCACTCGGTTTCCCGACCTCTCTGTTCTAGCTATCTCCCAAAAAGAGGGTATGGGGGTAGTCCCTATGAAATGTGAGAATGCAAGATTCGTTGGCAACCAACAAGTCTAGGAGACACGATTGAATGACCTAGCCACTTGGTTGATTTTAGCAAGTTTTTAGAGATTAGACTAGATTATTTTGTGAGACTAGTGGCTTATGGTGTCAACCACTCGCTTTATATCAATTGAAGACCAAATGACCAGATGAATAAGCAGTGCTTAATGGATGCTTGACTATCCTATATCCTATGCAAATGCTATGACTTGAGTGAGATACAGGAATCTTGGTTCATTTTAATTAAATGCCTATCTAAGTGTACCCCTTGATCTTTATCTATATTTAGCCTAGTCTCTAAAGTAAGTGGCAGAGAAAAGTCAAGGTGAAGCAAACAAGGGTTTGGTTAATGATCCCTCTCCTTGAAATCTAACGTATTTGGTGCCTCCGGCGCTGTAGAGACTATGGCTATGACGACTGCAAGGTCACCGTTTTAAATACTAAAGGGGCTAGACTTCTCAAGCAAAGATGAGAAGGGTGTTCCTATATTTCTATCAAACAAGCTTATGCTTGGAGGTGAATTTTTAGTGCAAGACTAATTCTAGGATGCAATGCAAGATATATTTCTTTAAGGATATATATGCTTAATCTTGTATAAAATGTTTCTTCTAAGTATTCATAAAAACAGTTTATATTACATATCAGTCATTTTGTTCTGGATAAAAGTGGGGCACTAGGAAATCGCCACAAGCAAGAAGCATGGCTAAATCCTTATTAGTTGCACAATGTACCCAGGAGGCAAATGCTTATCAAAATCACCACATGGGCATACAAAAAACCCGTGAAAACCACAGGGTCAACTTGGCAGAATACTATAAGAGCCAACAGTTTGAAATCAAGGCACAAAAACATAGTTCATGCATAACCATAGAATTCAATTAGTGATGGTTGGGATGAGTCTTGATTTAGAGGGGGATCCATCTTTGTTAGTTGTTATAGGCCCCCAACTATCATTGGCAGGCTTGGGATCTGCGATAATGGGCCCTGTTGTCGCTTAGACTGTACATGCACTGCGACGACTCCGGTTGGGTTATGTCACTCGGTTTCCCGACCTCTCCGTTCTAGCTATCTCCCAACAACAGGGTATGGGGTAGTCCTTATGAAATGTGAGAATGCAAGACTCGTTGGCAACCAAGAGGTCCAGGAGACACGATTGAATGACCTAGCCACTTGGTTGATTTTAGCAAGTTTTTAGAGATTAGATTAAATTATTTTGTGAGACTAGTGGCTTATGGTGTCAACCACTCGCTTTATATCAATTGAAGACCAAATGACCAGATGAATAACCTCTGCTTAATGGATGCTTGACTATCCTATATCCTATGCAAATCCTATGACTTGGGTGAGATACAGGAATCCTGGTTCATTTTAATTAGATGGCTACCTAAGTGAACCCCTTGATCTTTATCTATATTGAGCCTAGTCTCTAAAGTAAGTGGCAGAGAAAAGTCAAGGTGAAGCAAACAAGGGTTTGGTTAACGATCCCTCTCCTTGAAATCTAACATATTTGGTGCCTCCAACGCTGCAGAGATTATGGCTATGACGATTGCAAGGTCATCGTTTTAAATACTAAAGGGGCTAGACTTCTCAAGCAAAGATGAGAAGGGTGTTCCTATATTTCTATCTACCAAGCTTATGCTTGGAGGGAAATTATTAATGCAAGATTAATTCTAGGGTGCAATGCAAGATATATTTCTTTAAGGATATATATGCTTAATCTTGTATAAAATGTTTCTTCCAAGTATTCATAAAAATAGTTTATATACATATCAGGCATTTTGTTGTGAATAAAAGTGGGGCACTAGGAAATCACCACAAGCAAGAAGCATACTTGGCTAAATCCCTATTAGCTTTGCAATGTACCCAGGAGGCAAATGCTTATCAAAATCACCACATGGGCATACAAAAAACCAGTGAAAACCACAGGGTCAACTTGGCAGAAAACCATAAGAGCCAACAGCTTGAAATCAAGGCACACAAACATAGTTCATGCATAACCTTAGAATTCAATTAATGATGATTGGGATGAAACTTGATTTAGAGGGGATCTATCTTTGTTAGTTGGTATAGGCCCCCAACTATTATTGGCAGGCCTGGAATCTGTGATAATGGGCCCTGTTGTCGCTCAGACTGTACATGCATTGGGACAACGACTCCGATTGGGGGATGTCACTCGGTTTCCTGACCTCTCCGTTCTAGTTATCTCCCAACAATAGGGTACGGTGGTAGTCCCTATGAAATGTGAGAATTTAAGACTTGTTGGCAACTAACAAGTCCAGGAGACACGATTGAATGACCTAGCCTCTTGGTTAATTTTAGCAAGTTTTTAGAGATTAGATTAAATTATTTTGTGAGACTAGTGCCTTATGGTGTCAACCACTCGCTTTATATCAATTGAAGACCAAATGACCAGACGAATAACCGTTGCTTAATGGATGCTTGACTATCCTATATCCTATGCAAATCCTATGACTTGGGTGAGATACAGGAATCTTGGTTCATTTTAATTAAACGCCTAGCTAAGTGTATCCCTTGATCTTTATCTATATTGAGCCTAGTCTCTAAAGTAAGTGGCAGAGAAAAGTCAAGGTGAAGGAAACAAGGGTTTGGTTAACGACCCCTCTCCTTGAAATCTAACGTGTTTGGTGCCTCCGGCACTACAGAGACTATGACTATGATGACTGCAAGGTCACTGTTTTAAATACTAAAGGGGCTAGACTTCTCAAGCAAAGATGAGAAGGGTGTTCCTATATTTTTATCAACCAAGTTTATGCTTGGAGGTAAATTATTAATGCAAGACTAATTCTAGGATGCAATGCAAGATATATTTCTTTAAGGATATATATGCTTAATCTTGTATAAAATGTCTCTTCTAAGTATTCATAAAAACAGTTTATATACATATCAGGCATTTTGTTATGAATAAAAGTGGGGCACTAGGAAATCTCCACAACAAGAAGCATACTTGGCTAAATCCCTATTAGCTGTGCAATATGTTAGTGCCCTTGACATAATAGAAGCAATATGACAATTAGCCCAACAATAAACTCACTTTAATGCTAGCTATCCATTCCAAAACATGCAATTATCGTACAAGTGTAACTTATGTTATTACCATATTGAATGAACCACAATTAAATTTCATAACAGGAGTGAGTTAGGTCAATTTTAATATGCAAAGAAGAGATGCATATGCATGCAAAATGCAAATGAGCTATCTTACTATCAAACAACATTCCAATCACCACATTCTTAATGTGTTAGGCCTTCTTACAATTATCGTACAAGTGTAACTTATGTTATTACCATATTGAATGAACCACAATTAAATTTCATAACAGGAGTGAGTTAGGTCAATTTTAATATGCAAAGAAGAGATGCATATGCATGCAAAATGCAAATGAGCTATCTTACTATCAAACAACATTCCAATCACCACATTCTTAATGTGTTAGGCCTTCTTATGATGCTAATGCCAATGTTATAGATCAGACCTTATAATGCATTCACAACAGAGATGACAGTCACTAAATCCTTGTGAAATGATCCAAACAGTGAATACCCAATATGCTCAATTGACTTAACAATGTGTTAGATAGCTTAGGTATGAATTTTGTACTACTTGAATGAGATTTTCACCACTGCTAGGAAGTAATTAGACAACTGTAAATGAACAGTGGGAGGATGACAGTTTGAAAGAGACAAACCACTTGGCCTTTTGGCCTTCGAGAGGGGTTGAAGCTGTGTCTACAATTTCTCCTAAGAAGAGGCTACCAGGAATCACCAAAATCAGTCCAATATCTCTGCACAGGCACCGAATATTAGATCTGAAAACCAAATGATAGTGACTGAGATAAGGGTAAAAGGCTGGATTAGGGCTAGGAAAGAGGAGACACAAGGTCAAATAGGCTTGCGTATGGGTAGAGAGGGGCCCAACAAGGGCTCCCATGAGGGAAGGAAGCCTTGTAGGGCATGTGGCTCCAAGAGAAAGAGCTGTGACAAAGGTGAGAAGGCTAGGGACGAGGGCTAGAGGGCTGTCGAGGTAGGAGGACATGCCTTTAGGCCTGCGATGGGGAAGGAGAAACCTTATATGGCTTGCGGTAGGCTGCCAAGGAGACATCGAAGGGGAAAGAAGGTTGACAAAAGAGGAAGAAGAGGGTCGTAGAGAAGAGGAGGGCTCATGGAAGGCAGGGGATGATGGTTGAGGAAGGAAAGAGGCCGTTAAGGCTTGCGACCAAGCCTAGAAGGCTCAAAAAGGGTGATGACAGGGGAAATGAGGGGGATGACAAGGGCTTTGGGCCAGAATAGGCCAACGACTCACCAATAAGCCTAACGGTTAGGCCAGAGGGCTATGCTGGGTCTAGGAAGCCCTAAACAAATACAAACCCTTGCCAAAATGTGATTTTTCTTTAGATCTTCAAATTTCCTAATTTCACTGCAAAATATTTGATGCCAGCCCTACAAATAAAACAGAGACTTGATCTTACCCTCAAGGGCCTAGACCTCGATCAAAACCCTAGCAAATATTTTTGAATAGCTTGGATCTCTACAAAAAACCCCAATATATACAAAAATTTAAAATAAAACCCCAAACCCCAACTAGCTGCTAAACAAGGGGTAGAAAAATTATTTTACAAAAAAGATTTACAATTGTTTACAAATGTACAATGCTTGAAAATAAAATATTTTTGAGAAAATAATTTCTTTTATGGCGAAAAATGACAATAGATAAAATGTGTTTTGAAAGTTATGGTATTGCCCGTAGCCTTAGGGAAGTAAGAAAATCAAATAAAATACCCAGACCCCAAACAAGATCGACTCTTCTCCAAAGTCTGTGAACTTGGAGCCTAAGGGTTTGTTTACCTGCAAACCCTATATATTTCTTCAAGCAAATTTGCTAGACATATGGCGAATCTGATCACCTAAGATAGACCCAAAATATACCAATAAAATGTTTTTATCACCATCTAATGAATAAACAATCTTATAAAATTTTAAGCATAATATATGAAAACACATAACCAACACCACAGAGCATCGAACAAATAACACCATGAACTGAACCCCAAAGTCTTTTATTATGATATTTCAAATGTTCCTAGCAGATTAGTGGAACAAAACCAATGTTACAAAATTACATAGACAAGAGTCGGAGTTTTTATCCTGACTTGAGAAGCAAATGGCTTCTAACCTATAGATAAATCCTCCAAGTCGAAAATAATGGCTAGCTGGTTTGATCCCCATCAAAATAATCTCGAATGTTGATAAATATTTGATTATCTTTTAATATTTGATATCGAAAATATTTATTTTCGAGAAATTTTCGATTTTCTCATAAAAACCATTTTTTATTAATCAAAAAATTGATTTTTTGGTTTAATTTCCTAAAAAAATTGACTTTGAATTAAGTACCAAGGTCTAAGGGCTATTTTTTCTTAAAATATCCATTTTTTCCTTGGTGAGGGACTTCCAAAAATTGGCTTCTTGTGGATGCACGAATTTTTTGGTCATTTTCCACTTGGAGAAATTAATATCTCTAGAATTAATTTTTTGACTCTAAATTAATCAACTTTTTTGGCTTAGTATTTAATTTATTTTGCCAAAAAAATTAATTAATTGACAATTGAGGGGATAATTAATTTTCTACCCTGAAATAGTTAAGCCATGGTGTTTAAGTATGAGGGACCATGCACTAAAATATATTTTACATCAGATAATTACAAATTCAACCCTCGAAGGGGGAATGCCCATTCATTCTAGACCCTCATAAGATTTATTCAATTCTGCGACACAATATGATCTAGTATATCAAGTAATTTGTAATAAAATAATTCAGCCAAATAGGTTAAATAATTCTCAAACCACTTTTACAAAGACTTGATATAACTCTAGGACTCACCTAAGACCTTGTCAATGAATTCCACGCTAACTTTGGGGTTTAAGCTAAAGGGAAGAACTCAATCAATTATCCATGTTTAGAAAGACACATAATGCAGTGAGACAAAAAACATCCTAGGATGAAATTTGTCGCCAAAATCATAGTCTTACCTGGGTTGTTACATAATTAAATGGTCGTACTAGCATCATTTGCATTACAATTTGCAGAAATTGGGTTTACAATGACATAAGAATTGACTGATTGATGATTCTGAACTTCGAAAAATTCTGTACAATTTCTTCTTTAGATTTGTGACAAAATAGGTGCAACATCTGGCTCCATCTGGGGACACATTGCTTCATCGAAGTGACTTGAGAATCCATAATCCTATATCCAAGAAAACATAAGTCCATCAAATAGATATCTGCTCATAAACAAAATCATCATGCATAGATCGAGTATGTGCTGGAATATGAAAAATCTACTCTAACAAACTGAAACGAAAAGACATATAACATAGGTGCATAAAAGAAAACTAACCAATTACATAAATGAAAGGGAGTAGGGTTAGAGATACTATCCAAAGGATGCCCCATGGCATTAGATGTCATCCTTGTGCATAATCTGGAACATCTGCTTGCTGAAAGGTAAATCAATAGGTTGCTTGTCAGATGTCCCCTGCTGAAATTTGACCCTTTTTGGTTATGTAAATGTTCGTCACTGTGTTAGCATACTTTTGTTGTAATCAAACCTTCTTCTTTTTTTTTGCTCGGAAGATACGATGGAAAATGAAACGAAGAAAAGTGATAAACTAGTTGAATGAATTCAACCTCAAATTGTGGTGGATGACCTTATGGTTCAATCTCTTCACCATTTTTAGGCCTCTTTGGAATTTCAACGTGGTATATTCTTTCTATTTCTCTATACAATCTAACCATTACACCAGCTGCTACAGGAATAGTACCATCTGAAAGATCCATCTGAATACATCCTCCTAAATTAGCTGCAAAATTCCTTGAGAGAAGCATTCCCCACACATCTTGAACATCAATGATTGCTATATCCATGGTGATAATCTTATACTGGTAATTTGCCAAGGCAACCTATAAATCTTTAACCACACCAAGGACTTCAATCCTTTTTGAATCCATAGAGAAAATGTTATGATAAGGCTTAGAAATTCTCAAATTCAACTTATCCATAACCTTCTTAGTCATAACATCTGTTGAAGCACTGGAATCCAACATGCAATTATGAAGTAAACAATCATTAACATCCAAGGTCAAGAAGAAAGGCTTATGTTTCTCATTCGTCATATAACAATTTAGGTCCTTTATCACGATTTCTTCGTCCTTTGGATGTTTATTATTTTTATCTTGTGCAAGCAAGGGACAACAAGCAAGCAAGGTGCAGCCAACACATGGGTCAGGATGGAAACATGGTGCAGTAATGGCACAAAATGCAGTACAGTGATGGGTATAGTCATGATTAATGAAGCGTGATGAGATGCAGCATAGTGATGATGGGTGCAACATGGTGCAGCGCGGTGAGGTGCAACATGATGACGAAATGCAACACAACGATAGGTGAAGGAGTCACCTTGGAGAATTAGTTGAAGCAACATGTCTTCCACTGATCTGATGTATCATCTTCTTAGAGATGATTTATGCTCTTATCTAGATAAGTCAAAGTGTTGACTTTTGTTGTAAATGTGCTATCTCTCTCTCTCTCTCTGCTGAACTTTTGAAGAACATATAAGAAGAATTGATCAAGGGTTTCCCCACATTGGGTTTGTCCTTGGCTAGCGCCACATCTTGTGTCCTCTTATCTTGGCTTGTCTTTTGCGGTTTATGTTTATGTTCTATCTGCAGTTTACTTTAATGCTGATGTGATTGCTAATCTGGAAAAGATATGGAGCTAACTGTGAAAATTGAAATAAATTGCTCTAAGCATAGAAC